>JAXGGA010023219.1:0-13798 GCA_038373865.1 Uloborus plumipes | reverse complement strand
TTCCGAGACGCCATCAACTTCACTCATAATTGTGTAAGTTCTTTTCATATCAATTGCTGCAACATTTTTGGCTGTAATGATAGAAAATGCCATTTAAATTTTTTTCAAAACAAGCAATGACAATAATTAACCAGTTTGACAATCTTAGAGAAAATTTATTTTTAACCATGGTTTTTACCTGAAGCACTTATAATTACCTATAACACTTGCAAAAGTTGATAACCAATTTGCAAAAATTGCTCAATATTAGTGAACTTGTTGCCTGCAATTGAACACCAAATTAATCGGGAAACTACGGTCCACGAAGTTTTTTTTTGGCGGTATTCTTTTTCTAGTAACCCTCAGTGTCATTTCCCGAAGTTTAATTAAGAGTTTTCATTTTTATTTTACGATTGATCAGAATTTGAATATTGTTCTAATGTTAGTTTAATCAAGTAATAAAACGTTTGGTTTCGAGAACAAGGTTTATATCACATTCTGATATTTTTTGTGTGATGAAGTTTGGACGAAATTTAACGGCTATGTTATTTATTTTTCCGTAGCCACAAAAGAATATGTATTTGAAACGCCACTATATCCAGAGTTTTCGCTTTCAATAAGTGTGGTAATCAAGCCTTAATGGTTCAGTCAGGCAGCTCTTGCTACTTAACCAAAAATCGTGTGACTTTTGTAATTTTTGAGGAGAGGGGAGGAGCACACATACTTAGTGGCCCATCTTCGATTTTTCCATGACCAGGCAAAATTTTGAACCAAACCATCTTACCATCTTCCTTCAAGTTTTAAACCAAGTTTTAATAAAAAGGCAGAAATAGGGGGATTTGTAGACCCCAGAAGTTACCTTGCTCTTCCCTAGATTCGACACCCCTTTGCCTACAATTGAAACAATTTTCTATTGCACTTATTGCTATCTTCCCCTGCAACTAGATATTCACTAATCGATAATTTGGTGTGAATTAAAACTAGCATATCTTTTGATTGTCGGTTATGGTAGAGTGATGGCAACGTAGTCGTGGAGAGTTAACATAAATTCAGAAATTTTGGGCCCACTGTCAATCAAAAGTTCCATTAAGACATATAAGTTCTGCCAAATAAATAAGATGGGCCTTAAAGAACCATTCAAAGTAACGTTAAAATGTAAAATAATCTGCAAAAAAATAAAATAATATATATATATATACTAGCTGACCCGGCAAACGTTGTTTTGCCATATAAATAATTTCCTAGTAATTTCTAGTGTAGACAAAAAATAGCTTACTTATTGTAAGTATGTATGTATGGTAGAATGTGTATATTGTATGTATGTAAGAATGTGGTATATGCGTGAAATAAGCATGGAGCGCTGTGAACGATGAGGGAATATAAAAATAACAAAACGCAAACATTATTTTTAAGTTATTATAATTTATTCTTTAGAATTATATATCATTAATTAAACAATTACGACAGTAGCACTATTAAACAATATCAATCTCTTAATGCTATAGCGTGAACAATATTTTTTGTTAGTCCATCTTTAGCTAACACAAACAAACTGGATGGTTTACCCACTCGAGAGCATGCCACGTATAATTGTCCGTGTGAAAAACATGGTGTTCTCAAATCTAAGCCACAAACAGACATCGTTTGACCTTGGGATTTGTTGATAGTCATTGCAAATGCCAATCTAATCGGAAACTGAATACGTTTGAATTGAATTGGCACATCTGTAGGTATAATCTCCCCAAAAACAACAGTGTTGTAAAAAAATCCCCCGCCAAGAAAACCTTAAATACTCAGCCTTAAAAAGTTATGATATCGAGTTTTCCCGCCATGTTTGTGCCAAACTACAACTAACCTGTATGTATAGTTCTTTTAAATTGTTTTCAGTTTTGCCAGGCGGGAAGCTTTGTCTTGTGAGGTGGTTGCTTAATGAGTAAAAACTTCCCACCTGGCAGGACTGAAAACAATTTAAAAGAACTATACATACAGGTTAGTTGTAGTTTGGCACAAACATGGCGGGAAAACTCGATATCATAACTTTTTAAGGCTGAGTATTTAAGGTTTTCTTGGCGGGGGATTTTTTTACAACACTGTTGTTTTTGGGGAGATATCACATGTTTTTGCATTAATATTATTTCTTTGCCTGTTTTTCTTTTCTCTTCAAAATTTACTTTGCATGTTTTTTTTCCTTCAACATTTTTCTTGGCGGTCCGACATCTGTGGTTTACTTGGCGGCATGCATTTGGTGCAAAAGTTCAAGGATCTTCTTCAGTCTAGGATAAATTTGAAATCAATCACAATGTACCACCCGAACCGACGCAAAACAAAGCTAGTTGCTAACAATACTACGATTAAATTAAAAGTTTAAAAAAAAACCCCAACCCTTACTGCCGATCTCATATTAAAATGAACTAAATTGAAGATCCCTTTTAAAAGCCTTATGCAATAAAATCAATTACAAATATTTTATTTGTTAGCAAATAGAAACTGGCAACAGATGAAATTATAAATCATTGAGTTTTCTTTCCTCGTGGCCCAACAATGAAAACATAAATGCTCAGATGTTGAACAGAGTTAGTAGATAGAAATCGGACCAATTTTAAGCATTAATAACTCCGGGGTGCGATGACCCCCGGGGGGGGGGGTAAATTTTGGGAAAATGTCCTCAATGTCTCATCGAGAATATTCATACCAAAAATCAACACTAAAGACCCCCGGGGAGAAAAGATACGGAAAATAAAAACGAGGGGGGAGGGGGTGGGGGGTCGAAAACCCCCCTATGCCGAGCTTTGGGACAAAATAAATGTGGGTGCAAAAGCAGAGCTCAATCCGAGTTACCGTTTAGTCTGGACCCCTGTCAAACAATTTTTAAAAAGTGCGAAAAATAGCGATTTTATAACATATATCACCCCTCCCCCTGAGGGTCCTGGATGTTTTGCTTTAGTATGTGCCGTCAGGGGCCGCTGGAGATTGAGTATACGAAAAATCAACTCTAGGGATCTTTATGGGGCTGAGGTACAGAGGGGTGAAAACCCCGGTTTGGTTACTCGCGTAAACAGTCCTAATCGCTTTTTTACATTTTTTTATTGCGACCGGAAAATTCTTGGCGGCTTGTTATTTCGGTTGTCTCCCCCCTTTGGCGGGCGGACGCTCCGCGTCCCGGTGATAGGAATCCGTGGTATGAGTATATTTTCACCTCTGAACTTGCCATTTAAAATCCTGGCTTCGATCACGTTTTCTCCATTAATTTTTGAATGACTAATCGCGCTACCGTTTGCACAGCCGGGGCGGGTTCAAATTACGAAGCAAGATAATTGGAGATCCAACCTTTATTTTTAAAAATTGTGTCACTTTAATGGTCGTTCATATCCCCCCCCCCTCTCGCAGTGAAAAAAAACTTTACACAGCAGATTTTGCCTAATAACTCAACACTCATGGTGTTTGATACATTTTATTTGTTTGTAATGATGTTTTTTGGTCACAACCAATATGAAAATCACAAAAAACAGTTACTTTAATTTTTAACATATATTTATCTTCTTCAGAATTTTTGACTTTTAATTTTACCTTGAATTTGACGTAAATGCAAGGTATAAAATACAGAATTTTATAAAGGTACAAAAATTAACATAATATAATTGATAGTGTATATAATTTTTGAAAAAATAATATAAGTGCCGCAAATCAAAAACCATTTATTGCCACAATCGATTCAAAGCCCCCAAAAATGGCGCAAACGTTCATAAGAAAATTCTACAGCATCGAAGGACCCCATTGCCAATTTTAACAAAGATCCGACCAAAACTGTCATTTTGTACTATAAAAAAATATGGGGTAGATCCCCATGAAGGGATGTACCTGCATAAGGACATTACAATCATTAAAATCATTCAAAAAAAAAAAAAAACATGCAGCTGTTCGAAAAAATCCTTGCGGGCCTGGATTCGATCTCATTCCATCAGGAACTTCAACCTGACGCGCAAAACCACTTGACCATCGGGTCGCTCATTGAAGTAAGGATTTACGATAACACATATTGTTTTAGTTCAGTAGATCAGATGTTATGTGCGAACAAAAAAAATTTATGGGTGGACTACCCCTAACATTTAGGGGGATGAAAAATAGATGTTGGCCGATTCTCATAGATACTGGATAAGCACAAAAAATTTCATCAAAATCGGTCAAGCCGTTTCGGAGGAGTATGGCAACGAAAACTGTGACACGAGAATTTTATATATTAGACTAGCAGTACCCGCACGGCGATGCCCGTGCAAAAAATGTAAAGAAAGTCAACTGAATAAATTTAAATTCACTCCACCCTCTTAAGTAAAATTATTATATTCTTTAATTCAAATGTGCACCACGACCTTTTAAAATATATTGATGACACTTTTAATGCCATTTCAGTTTGTAGTGTTCAATGCGAGGATTATTTTAGTTTTAAAGACTTTTTTCTTCTTTTCGTGTGTGTGTGACGAACTTATTTATTTTTAGCGAAATTTTTACGTTTCAATGGAACTTTTGACACAACTGTAGAGCCAAGATTTTCGAAAACTCTCAATGACCACAGCAATATTGCCCTTGAAATTTAATATCTCCCCAAAAACAACAGTGTTGTAAAAAAATCCCCCGCCAAGAAAACCTTAAATACTCAGCCTTAAAAAGTTATGATATCGAGTTTTCCCGCCAAGTTTGTGCCAAACTACAACTAACCTGTATGTATAGTTCTTTTAAATTGTTTTCAGTTTTGCCAGGCGGGAAGCTTTGTCTTGTGAGGTGGTTGCTTAATGAGTAAAAACTTCCCGCCTGGCAGGACTGAAAACAATTTAAAAGAACTATACATACAGGTTAGTTGTAGTTTGGCACAAACTTGGCGGGAAAACTCGATATCATAACTTTTTAAGGCTGAGTATTTAAGGTTTTCTTGGCGGGGGATTTTTTTACAACACTGTTGTTTTTGGGGAGATATCACATGTTTTTGCATTAATATTATTTCTTTGCCTGTTTTTTTTTCTCTTCAAAATTTACTTTGCATGTGTTTTTTTCCCTTCAACATTTTTCTTGGCGGTCCGACATCTGTGGTTTTCTTGGCGGCATGCATTTGGTGCAAAAGTTCAAGGATCTTCTTCAGTCTGGGATAAATTTGAAATCAATCACAATGTACCACCCGAACCGACGCAAAACAAAGCTAGTTGCTAACAATACTACGATTAAATTAAAAGTTAAAAAAAAAAACCCCAACCCTTACTGCCGATCTCATATTAAAATGAACTAAATTGAAGATCCCATTTAACATTCGAGCGTTCGCGCTGGGTCTTTTCGACCCAGGCGCAAGGATAAACACTCGCTGCTCTACTTCTATTTGAAAGAAATGGATCAGGTCCACTGTAGCTGCATTCAAAGTCGACCCCTTGAACTTGGATATACTTTTGAGATCCTTGATTAATATTTGTCAAAATCATGATTTACTACTGAATTATTCATTAAATATTGTTAAAATGCTCTTAAAATGTAATATGGGTCACTCTGACCCAGCGCGCGCTCTCGTGTATCGGTATGTCGCGCGCTTTCCGGAAGGTTAAAAGCCCTATGCAATAAAATCAATTACAAATATTTTATTTGTTAACAAATAGAAACTGGCAACAGATAAAATTATAAATCATTGAGTTTTCTTTCCTCGTGGCCCAACAATGAAAACATAAACGCTCAGATGTTGAACAGAGCTGGTAGATAGAAATCGGACCAATTTTAAGCATTAATAACTCCGGGGTGCGATGACCCCGGGGGGTAAATTTTGGGAAAATGTCCTCAATGTCTCATCGAGAATATTCATACCAAAAATCAACACTAAAGACCCCCGGGGAGAAAAGATACGGAAAATAAAAGCGAGGGGGAGGGGGTGGGGGGGTCGAAAAACCCCCTATGCCGAGCTTTGGGACAAAATAAATGTGGGTGCAAAAGCAGAGCTCAATCCGAGTTACCGTTTAGTCTGGACCCCTGTCAAACAATTTTTAAAAAGTGCGAAAAATAGCGATTTTATAACATATATCACCCCTCCCCCTGAGGGTCCTGGATGTTTTGCTTTAGTATGTGCCGTCAGGGGCCGCTGGAGATTGAGTATACCAAAAATGAACTCTAAGGATCTTTATGGGGCTGAGATACAGAGGGGTGAAAACCCCGGTTTGGTTACTCGCGTAAACAGTCCTAGTCGCTCTTTTACATTTTTATTGGCGACGGAAATTTCTTGGCGGCTTGTATTTGGTTTTCTTGGCGGGGCGGGACGCTCCCGCGTCCCGTGATAATTCACCGATTTAACCGTAATTTCAATGTAAAATTGGTCGCCAAATCTAAATTTATTAACATAGGGAACCGATTGTATCAGGTAGATCAGCCACAGCCATTCTTCCATGATTTTAATGTGAACATTAAAAGGAAAGAAATATAATGTCTTTCGTACCATCTCTTTGAAGTGATTACAATCTAACAGTGACCCTCAAATAATCAAGATTTCACTGGCCGGGAACCTCCTCTGAAGAAAAATTATTATATCCTTTAGTTCAAATGCGCTCCACAACCTTTTAAATTCCACTTAAAGTCATGTTAAAGTTTAAATCAATTCGCCAAATAAATATAAGAGACAGAAAGTTAAGTAAGTAACAGGAGATATTAATTAATCAAATTGAATAAATTTTCAAGGCTTAAATCTATACGCAAATTTAAACCACAAAGTAACTTCAGGGACAAAAGAGCAGCTGATCAGGAAAATGGCTCTAGTGTTTCAGTTCTGCGTAGAGTTAGGCCTTGAAAATTGACTAAATTTGATTAATTAATATCTCCTGTCCTAATTAACGGACAGAAACGTGCTAAAACTTTTCTTTTTCAGAAAAAAAAACCCTTTCCAACGATATATAATGTTTTGGGGTGGGGCGAGGTTTTCCCCCCTCAATTATGGCGGATACACCAAAAATGAGACTAATTAATTAATTTAAAAATAACTAATTCGAAATTAAAAATTTGGGCTTCGAGGTGCACGAGGGCGGGGTACGTTCGAATTTTTGAGCCAAGTTTCAGGTCTGTGGGTGCTGCGGGGGCTTTTGGCCAGCGGTTACAAACATACAGACAAACGAACACCGTCATCTTTATATATATAGATATATATATATATACTAGCTTAATACCCGGCGTTGCCAGGGTGCTTATTAATACAACATAGCATTCAGGGAAAAAAAGTTTGAAAGAGTTCTATTCATATGGGTATAAAATAATTTGCATTAATTTGTCTCTTATGTACAAACTTTGAAAAAAACTAAAATATTACAGAAAGTTAAACGTTTACAGAAAAATAGTCTTATCAAAAGGTGAAAATTAAAGATAAATGTTGTCTGTGCTTTGCCGCGTCCAGTGGCATGAAATATATGCACATGGAAGTGAAAAAATTGCATCAATTTCACCCGCCAAATTTAAAATATTAACTTTTCTCTATTAATTGTTCGCACCTAAAGTAAAAATTATTATAACTCAGAAATAAATCTATTTCTCGTTCTGAAGGCTTATCTCCATTACAGACGCAACTGTCGTCGCATTGCAAATTTGAAATTCAAATCCGTGGTTCTTTTTATAAAGTCCACATGAATTATGATTGTTTTTTACTTATTTCAATGCTAAAAGGAAATAGGTGAGCCTTAAATTGAAAATTCATTACCTTAATCGTAATCATTGTTGGAAAATACTCATATTTAAAAATCTTAAATTTCATCAATTTGAATGCTAAAAGGCCTATCTTGATTACAATATAAATAGGCTAGATTCCTATAAAAGGGTCATTTTTTGACAAAAAAATTAAATTTGAGCTTTTTAGATTTTTTAAAATTTCAAGACCCCGCCTATGAGAATTCTAGGGCATCAAGGAACCTCTGTGTCAAGTTTGATGAAAATCTGACGCAAACTGTGGATTTGTATAGAGAACAAGTATATATACATACACTCATTTTTATAGATATAGATATATGGGCGATTCTCCGTAAACTGGTAATTTGCTGTCCGGACTGAGTATTTTAAAAATAACAAAGTGTAATAAAGTAATTATCGCTCTTAATACAAGTAAAGCATTAATACTTTGTGGCCCAATTGTATTTGGAGTGATAACAATTTAATTTTTTTTTCTAGAAATTATCTAAGCGCCAAAAACACAGTCCCCTGGCTGTCCCAAACCCATAGTTTAACTGTTAAAGATAGTATTTCAAAAAATCTATTAACACTACATAAATTTGGCAACTAATATCTAAAAATAGAATAATGAAGCTATATATTTCTTATGAAATAAGGTATAATTACGTATTTCTAAAACTTAAAATTGTCATGAAAATTCTGTCCAGAGTTTTTCCAAACAGTCCCCTGCAACATTTTCAAAGCTGTAATACGAAAAATCTATTACTTTTGCAAATTCTTTTTGACATGAAGTTTAAAGCAATCAGTGTGAATTTGCTGAAATTGCTGAGAACGGTGCTGAAACGATACTTAGTTTAGTTTGAGCAAGGCTTCACTAGATAGCGTTTTATACAGGCTGCTTCATTACTCAAAACATCAATGGTAAAGATTTGCCCGCTAGAGAGCGCTGAATGATGTGTTTGTTTACATTTATTAGCACGTTGTTTATGCTGTAAAAAGTGATGTTCATCCTATCTTTAAGGGTTAAAAAATATTGATATAGTTTACTGAAGTGGAGTACAGAGTGAATTGATGCCGAAGGCCTTATTAGTACTGCTTTTTAGGGGAAATAAATTCCCTTTTCAGGTAAAGTTGGTCGCAACTCATGATTCAGTCATACGACATTCATTCATTGTTTACTTTCTTCGAATTAGCAACATATAGCAATGGCGTTCAATTTTGACATCTCTGCATTAATAAAATATACGCTTTTCTTCGCAGCCGATAAATAAAAATGTAGCAATGAAATAATATTGTTCTATTTACTATTTTGTTTCATTATTGTTGCTCACACGATCTTAATTGCTACGCAAAAGCTCAGATGTTCATTTTGATAGCGTTGACCCATCAGAGCGATAAATGGCGAATCTATTCGTAGAGACATTTCATTTTGATGCCCCAGAATGAAATGTACACTAATGAAGCGATGGTGTTCAACGGAAAGACGATTGACAACAAAACATATTAATTTCTTTAGTAAAAACGAAATGAGCATATATAATCGTTTGGTACTAAAGAGCAATACAAGTACGAAAAAAATAAACAAAACTACAATATTACGACGACCAAATGAAATTTTTTTTTTTCATTTACACAACATTAAAAGGTAATGTACTTTTTATGTTAAATTTCACACATTGATAATATTTCGATAATTGGGAATCTGGTGTGGTTGCCAAATTTTTGGCGATAATTACTTTATTTTGTTGCTCTTTAGTTTATGTTTGCGAAGGAAGTATTTCCCTCGCTCATAAATTGGACACAAAGATTTAACGCCTATAGGGAAAGATAACCAGACTTCCAATCACCGAAATCTTCCCTTTTTTGTTTCTAATTTCACACATACGTTTAATACTTGAAAGTAAAATAATGGGCCAACTGAAAAAAAAGCTGCGAAATAATGTGAGAATTCTTGTTAAAAAACTCGCCAAATCAACTTAAAAGCTCCATTAGCATGTAACATAATAAGTTTAATAAATATATCGAGCCATTATTATCATTGAAATTTAAATTAAAATGCAAAATAAGAGAAAAGAAGCTACCATGAAGACGATGCAAGCTTAAAATTTTAATCTTCGCTGAGGTGGTAAGAAAATACATCGCCAAGTTAAACGTACCTATAACTGAAACGTACATACTACCAAGATCTCGGTTATTGAAATATTCTCAAAAGCTTTACGGAGAACAAATTCTTGATGTGCTTTTCAAGATATTAGTGCCATAGTCATTCCAAAATGTCCATTAAAATGTAAAAAAATCGCCAAATAAATTAACTTGACAATCTAAACTCATCAAAAGTTTTGATGGAACTATCGTTCCAAAATCGCGATTTATCGCTCTGCGGTGCCAGTGTCGTTTCATAGTTAATTATAATTACAATCAATTAAAATGAAAAATAATTCGCTAACTAATTAAAACAAGCCGTTAAAATGCAGAATAAACCAGCAAATCGAACGAGCTATTAAATGACGTTAAAATATAATAAAATAGAATTGAATGCCAAATTGTAAAATTGTCGCCAACAAATTAAATTTTAATTTTGTCTTTTATTATCTGATTTGTTTATAATGTTAGTTACCACAAAATTTGATAGATGTCGCTAGGCGACATGCATCCGTTTTTATCCCAAAGATTTTGATGAAATGAAGCAGCCTGTATAAAACGCTATCTAGTGAAGCCTTGGTTTGAGAGCCACATTTGTGATGAAAGTTGCCATCAGGATCGTTACGAAAACAGTCCTCTGGGAAGTGATTTTATTAATTTCAATTAGTTTAATTATGTGACATATTAGTTATTATGTCCACGATTTGTGCCTAAATTTATAAGTAGTCTCGTAACTAATTATGCTCCAATAGTTTTGCAGATATTACGCAACAAAGAGCAAAAACACAGTCACCTGGCACAGTCCCCTGCCTAGTTATACCAGGCGGGGGACTTACCCCCTATCACAATTTGTCAGAAAAACACAAGCTTCAATTGGCCCTCTTTCAAACCAAAGTAATAGATTCATTTTCTGAACAATAGTAAAATAATTATACGGACATTTCAAAAAACCATGCTCGGACAGATTTCGTGTGAAAAATGACGAGTTTACAGAGAATCGCCCATATATATAGTTTTTTTAAAGGTAGAACAATTATCAACACCACTGTTTACTAATAGTTTCGCCAAGCAACCACGGTATGGTAATACCGCCGCGAAAGCTAATTAATGAACAAAATATGTAAAAAAAAATGTCATGTTAAGGTACCTGTGTTGAAAACTTGCGAGCGCAAGAAAGTTAACTGTCCCAGTTTGAGCAGTAATTAACTAAGAAAATGCCAACCTTTTAATTTCGCACTTATCATTTATCTGAATTTTTGTCAGAAAATTTAATTTAACATTCCTTTTCAATGGGGTTGAGTCATCTGAACATAAAAATAAGGTAATGCCTTGGAGAAATTGTACCTGTGCGAAAGTTTTCTGGAAGGAAAAACGTTGCGGTTGCTGAAATGCAGGATGCGATTAATAAAACTACAAAGTTCATGTCTTATTACGTATAAAGAAAGCAAAGTTGGCTCTTATTTCACAAGCATACAGTGTTACAAAATGTACTGACAGCATTGAAGCAGCTTTTGAAAGGTTACGACGTCGAAAAGTAGACCTGGAATTTTATAATCCATGTTTGAAATTTCAAGCAAAGGCTGAAATAGATCAACTGCTATCACTTGCAGCAGATTAACATAGGTCAGGTAAAGCCCCTATATATAGATGATATAATATAGATGAGCCGACGCATCAAGATTAAGTTTCACCACTTTGGATCCAGCGCGTGGTATGTCTTTTTAAACGGTTGATGAATGGTTGTCTTTACTGGCAAGTATCGCGTTTTACTAATTTTCACTATGAGAAATGATTAGCGCCACGTGGATTTGGTAAAGCTTGGCAATGTCCGAAACTTTACTCTGGTAACCCTAGCTCTGCAACAATGAGAATTTGAAAGTGAAAGTTAATGAATGGATCCAAATACCCCGTTTGCACTGCGAAATAAGTGCACTCAATCCATCAATGCACTTACGAGTTAAGCGCACTTATTTTGAATGCTGTTTGCACTGGAGAACGCACTTAAAGCTTAACTGTAAACCGCTACTTCGAGTGGAACGGCAAATTAACTGTAACTGTAATTGCGAAGATTTAAATGCCTCGGCTGTAGCTCTGATTAACTGTGACTGTGATCTTTTATGCAGTTTACTGTTTTCAAGAGGTAAACGTGCAAACTTTAAACGACACATTTTGGCGATGATTGGCGGTAAAAAGATCGCTATTGCCCTGTACAAGCTAGCCTCTTCAGCGGATTACAGGACTATAACCCACCTTTTTGGGTGCACAAAAGTCCACCGTTTGTGAATGTGTTCTGGAATTTTGTGACTTTCTCGTGAAAAATTACCTGCCAAAAGTTATAAAATTTCCATCCACTCAGGAAGAGATGTCCACCGTTATTGGGCTGTTTGAAAGCGAATGTGGGTTTCCTCAATGCTGTGGAGCCGTTGATGGTTCCCACATTGAAATAAAACCGCAGAGTTCTTGCGGGGGGGGGGGGGGTGCAGCATGTACCATTACATGGGCACCATTTGTACATGGTGGCGCAAAACTTTGAAGAGTAATATCCGAATTTGAGTTTGACTGCAGGTTCCACTTTTGCGCTTAGCACGACAGTATAGTCAAGAGAAGGAAAACTAAACAGAGGGGAATTTGCGGATATAGCCTCTTCTAAAATTCGGAAAACAATTCTGTTTTCAACACAATTGGCATAAAAGCTGAAAAAGTTAGAAATTGTTACATGAATGACAATTAATAAAGTTCTCTTATAGGAGACCTTAATTTTGAAATGATATAAAATTTGACTTTTTACGAGTTTGTTTACTTTTTTCCCAAGCAATGAAGTCACTGACTAGTTACTTCTTTTATGCATATTAAAAAATCTTTTAAAAAAAATAACAAATCACATAACACATGAAATTGAGTACTATTTATTTAGTAATGATTTTAAAACATTTCTTTGTTCCTTCATAATCACAATGAAATTTTTGCATCATTTTCTAATGATTGTCTCATTAGCGAACAAATTTCTTTCGAATTTTCATCATATGCTTTCTGCATTTCATTAAACTTCTGCAAGAGTTCCCCCAAAAATCTTTTTTTTTTCGTTCCTGCGGTCTTTTTCTTCGGCCTCTGAAAAGAATAAACAAAACAAATCATGAAAATTACAGAGTCTGTAAGCAGTGTTGGGCATTAATCAACTAAAGTCTCAATAGACTAAAGTAATCATTGCACTTTTTAATTTAGATTAATTTAATGTGATTGAATTCAATTCGCAGACGATGATTAAAGTTAGTTCAAACTAACTTAGTCAGTCTGTGAAAATGATTAATTTAGTGCAGTTTAATTTAGTTCAGATTAAATTAATCAAATTGATTTAGTCGAAACTAAAGTAATCAGATTGATTTAGTCGTGACTAATATAATCAGATTGAATTTCAATGGACTAAAATTAGACTAAAATTAAAATTCAGATTTATGTAAATCTAGATTGATTTTAAACTGATACTGAGATATAGTACATGTACTTTTGCATACATATACACGCGTACACGAGAAATTACATGTATTTACGTGGAAACACGAGTGAATACGAGTATATAAGAGCTTTTTATATGCAAACACGAGTATACACGTACTACCCCGAATATACTCGTGTATAGGTTACATTTGTATTTATGCGACTATATACACATATTTACGGGAATACACGAGTTAATACGAGTATACAAGAGCATATATATGCAAACACAAGTATATACGTACTAACCCGAGTATACTCGTGTATATGGTTATATTTGTATTTATGTCATTATATACACACATTTACGGGTATACACGAGTTAATACGCGTATATAAGAGCATATATATGCAAACCCAGCGTATATGCGTTTTATCCCGAGTATATTCGTGTTTTTGGGTTATAAGCGTATTTCATGCGCTCTTATACCACATATTTGGGATCAAATCCAATGTGAGGAATCATACAGACCATGTTGCTCACTATGTTTTGATTTGTATAACTTTTTCGCCT
>JAXGGA010023218.1:0-13799 GCA_038373865.1 Uloborus plumipes | reverse complement strand
CTATTAGTCTATGTAACCTTTTTCAGATCTACCACTTCCCTCTTTCTTATAACAGCTCATTGTATGACATACATTTATAAATTGGTTATCTTAAATTAATACATCATCCCTCCATCTTAAATTAATACTTCATTTATTTGTTTATTTTCTAAATATTTTACAGAAAACTTTTAAATTCAAACATTTGCTAGAAGTTAAATAAACAGAACTAAATACAACACAAAAATAGTCATAAAATCTAACCTGTGTCGAGCAGAATACAAGATCGAAGAAAAGTTGACTTTTCACTGGTGAGAAACCAGCCAGCCTAGCTAATATTAAGGAAAAAATGCAAAACAAGATAAAATCAACACAAGAGCAGCGAGCTGACAATTAATAATAACAATCTATTCACAATATTTTGAACTTCATGCTGTTGAACTGCATTCTAACTATATACTTCAGAGTAAGGAAGGTCATCAAAGCGTGGTTTCTAAATGTTATTTTCTCACACTGCTTGTCAAGTGAGTAGCTATAGCATAAAACATGTCACATGATTGCTCCTTCGCTCTTATATTTATTGTCTTATTAAGATTGTTGTCGCATTTGCATAGTTGTTAGACGCACTTTCGATTATTTGTGAAGCTTTTATTCAAACATGTCAAACTGTTATACACTTTAAAAAAAATTCAGCACGTCTTGTAAAATGGGTTTGAAGGAAATACAGTTCTTCTAAAAGAGTTGTCGAATAATGAATGTGAAGTCAGAGAATTATCCGAAATAAATGGATGAATTGATGATAAAGATTCTATTCTTTCTGCATGCCTTGCATATGAAAGCATTGATGATGCAGAAGTTATTGTTCCTCAAAATATTGAATTATACATAGCATGCAATGACGACACCCTATGTAACGAGAGATGGCGGCTCAAAGTAAAATTAATTTCCCACTCTCTGCACTTTTCCCCTGACAGTTGCTATAGTTACGGCGGTATGGACTTTTTCCCCACTTAGCTTTTGCAACAATGGTTAAATGCAAACGGTTCAAATTGCTTTATGCGTAAACTATTATCTTATTGAAAAATCAATGTCAATAAAGCATAACCTTTTCTTAGAAATTTTTGCGGTATTAATGTATGACTAGATTTGTTAGAAAAAGTTAAGAAATAACTAAGACATGAGGATATAAATAAAAACGTAAGCCTAATCCGATAAGCATAAAATAAATGAAATGCCTCAACAGCAACACATGAAAAAAAAAGAGTGGAGCTGTTTTCTTTTGTATGGTTTCCATGGAAACAACGCAAAATTTTTAAACTTGATACGCCTATTTTAAAGTAACCGAACAAAGGAAAGAAAGTAATCATGCTTTTGGTAGATCTCTGGCCAAAGTAGTTTGTGGAAGAGTAATTGTCTAATCAGTTATTCAAACTGAAATGAGGACACTGAACATGTGCAAAGACAGATAATTTCAGACAATAGACATAACAATTTTAAAGCAAAATAAAATGCAAATGAAAGGAAGAGTATCAAATATTGAAATGAAATTTAGTCTCTTCCTAGAGCAAAATTTCTGGCATATCATTCATTTTTTATACAAGTGGAGTGTCAGAAATATGAATTGTATCATACTTTTAGTTCAGCAGAAGATATGCTTCAAGAAGATAGCAAAAAATGCATTGAAAGAATTAAAAAAAAAACTGCATATGAATTCCAAAATACAAACATAATATAAGAGCAAACAGAAAGGTGAATTGAACATATGTTGAATAAAAATAATGTAGGTAAGTTTTTTTTTATATTATTGTGCATAACATTTTCGTCTGTGTATAAATTTGTGATAATCATAAAAAATTTGGTTCCATTTTCTTATTTTATTATCATTTACGCATTAAAAAGCTATTAAAAGGAAGATTCCTCAAATATCTCACTTTTCTTTGATCAGTGTGGAAATAACACCAGTCAATGTTTTACGGATAAAAAAAGTTCCATCCTTCTAGGAGTGTAGAAAATATATTTACTATCAATGTTTAACCCAAACCAAAGGTGGATTTACAAATGTGTTGCATGACAAATCAAATCAGTCTGCAAGCTTAAATGCCGCTTACTAACAGAAACAAATTGCCGCCTATGTTATATTTCCGGCAAAAGCGAAAGTTTTTCACAATAAAAGCTGAAAAATGGTGAATACAAAATTTATTGCGTCTAAGTGACAGAATAATAAATGTGGCTCAGTGTTACATAAGCAGATGCACTTCACTCTCCAGGGTCCCCCGCACCTACCACAACTGGTGGTTTAACCGGGACGGGGCATTGAAGAGCGTTTTTCTTTTGATCCAGACCAAGAGCTGAGCAAACAACTGGTCTAGTAGCCCTAGAGGTATTGTTTCACTTGGAGGACTTTATGACTATGATCCTCATTTTACAGGGCCCAGCCACCATTAGTAACCACGATGGATCTTTGATCGGCTAGGATCGAACCCGAGATCCTCCGATTACGAGTCCGACGCCTTACCAATTGGGCTACCATGGCCCTCACAAGCAAATGCATTCATTTCATTTCACACTTCAGGGTCCCCCGTACCGACCACAGTTTCGTGGTTTAACCGGGATAGGGCCCTGAAGAGCGCTCTGTTCCTAATTTTGAACCAGAACCTAAGGTCGAGCAAACCCTAGGCCCAGCACCCCCAGAGGTATCGTTTCACTTGGAGGACTTTGTGGCCACGACATTTTTAACGCCTCCCAGAGACCATTAATCAAGACGGTGGATCTTTGATCGACTGGGATCGAACCCGGGTCCCTCCGGACACGAGTCCGATGCCTTACTGATCGGGCCACCACGGCCCATATAAGCAGATGCAAGTGGATTTCAAAATGTATAAAAACAGGACTAAAGCATAAAAGATAGCC
Source organism: Uloborus plumipes (assembly GCA_038373865.1). Lineage (NCBI taxonomy): Eukaryota > Metazoa > Arthropoda > Arachnida > Araneae > Uloboridae > Uloborus > Uloborus plumipes. The sequence goes on along the minus strand of JAXGGA010023218.1, from coordinate 10,910 downwards.
TGAATGTACAAAATTTAAATGTAGTCCATAAGCTAGCATACCTTTTTTAAGCAGGTAAATTTGATCTATCTCGGAAAATTCATAGCTGAAATAAAAACCTCAGCATTTTCTCAGAGAACTAAATTTCCCTCAAGCCTAGATTGTTGAATTGGACATATTTTGCATCCTTTTAGTAATCTCATTGGCTTTAAAAATATTTTTAGTAGTGTCATAAAATAGTTCAGAATGTATTCATATTAACAGTATTGTAGCTAGAAAATAAGCACTACAAACAATGGCTTCAGAGTTACAATGGAGACTTCTACGTATGCTCATTGCTGCTTTGTTTCCAGAATCTACAAACAATTCACATTGAAAAAAGGAATTCCTTGTGATCCCAAAACATGTGCAAGAACAATAACTCTGAAAAAAAGACAAGTAAAAAAAAATTATGATTATAACTGTATAGTAGGGCTTTATTAAGAACAACAGTGTTGGAACCCTAGTATTCATTACTTATTTTCACACTCAAATAGCCTACTGTGAAGAAGGTGATCTGAGAATCAGTAAATTCAAATTAAACTGCAAGTGCGTGATATTTGAACTGTGTTTACGAGGCTCCTTACCAGATGGCAGCACATTTTAAGCTTTCCGTATCCATGATTGCTAAAGAGAAGTGTGACGAGTTTGACGTCATGCGATCTTCCCCAGTTTGGAGCGATGTGTTGTCCTCTCCTGTCTCTCCCCTTCTCTGCTAGCTGGTGTGTGTGGAACGTGGATTTTGGTTTTCGTGAGGTGCTGTTCTTCGCGTCTCGATGGAGGACAAAAATTCCTTATATCTCGTGAAATGTTGTAAAGGAATTAATATATTTTAGCCCAGAAATCTTTTAGTGATGTTTAAAAGAAGAAATGTGCCCTTTTATTACGGATGTTCATGGATTGGCTCGGATTGGATGAGTCGCGCCTGAGAGACAAAGGGTATATAACCCTAAAACGTTTCTTTGCAACGCAACCGAAAGAAATCAAGTGCGACTGTACTACAAAATGTGCTGGTCATGGATAAAGACCGATTATCTAATTTGCTACTTAATTTTCGAGGTACAGACATTTTAATAGCTTTCCGGAGCCTTTTGAACTCTACTTGCAATGCCACCACGTGCTCTCCGTTATGTATTCCACTTCGCATATTATTTGACTTGTGGGCCCACCAGTATGATTGTCTTGTTTGATGATGTGTATTAATAAAGAACATTCGGTAAGTCATATTCACTTTCATTATTTAGTGTTCTAATATTTGTGCATTTTAAAAATTTTAGAGATTTACACAACGCGATGTTCAGATAGTGATTCTAATTTTTTGAATTATGAATTTACGTTAGCAATTTTGCTCATTCATTTATCTTTTTGTTTCGGACAATTTAATATAATGGTGCCGTGATAAAAAAAAAAAAAAAAAATTTGTAGTGTTAATTTGCTAATTTACCTCAGGTTTTACTGGGTTATTGTGAATTTAAAATGTTTTTTTTTATTAACGAAAAATCATTTTCCAAAGACTCGCTTCAGATCAGTTATTAAGTAAAAAAAAGATAAAAAAAAAAATAAAATAAAAATATTTGTGAAGTGTTTTAATATATTTTTTTTCTAAATAATGAAATATGTCATATAAATTTATTGATATATTATTTTTGACATCATGTTAATTGGATCGTGTATCCTATTACATGAGTATGACGGATTTCCATCTTCTACATGAAATTGATTTTGATGAACTATTTTATGTCAATGTGTTTAAATATGCCAGAACTGAATGCTAATATAAAAAGAAAAAAATTTTTTTTTTGATCAGAATTTATCATGGCAAATTTTAAATATTTTGAATATGAATTTTAAAATATTAATAATGAGATATAGCGATACTAGTTGGGTGAATTTAAGTACAATATTTCACTTCTATTTCATGCATATGATCCAAATAATTGTTTTTTCTCTGTAATACATGTGCGGGAATTTATTGAATTGCATATTTGTATTTTGCTTATTCATTTTAATATGATTTTGGATTAATTATACCTGATTTTTTTTCTCTCGCAAATTATTATGGCAAACTCATTAATATCTCTATTACCAACTTTTGCTGGTCACAGCAATGAGAGTATCGATGACTTTATCAGCAGTTTAGAGGACATTGCGAAACTTGAGAAATGGTCCGCTGAAAAAAAAATCATTATCACTAAATTACAATTACGAGATAAAGCTCATAACGTCATTTCTAAATTTTTGGAAAAGAACAGCTCTGCCACATTTAATGATGTGTGTGGGGAACTCAGGGCTAAATTCTCTAAGAAAAGCGATTTTGAACAGAGTCAAAGGGAATTTTGGGATATATGTCAGAAACCTAAACAAACGGTTCAAGAACTAGCAGAACTTATAGGAAATTCCGCAGATAATTACCTGATTCCCTCGAAAAATGCCACCTCAGATCTTTTGGTTATTTTGGGAAAAACAAAGCTTTCAAAATTTCTTCAGGCCTTAAGGCCGGAATTGAGAGTCGAGGTAGAAAAGCAGGGGCCTAAATCGTTCGAGCAGGCAGTCAAAATTGCAAAGAACATAGAAAGGGCACTCGAAAACACAGCGAATTATAGTTCGCAGAGTTCCCAGGTTGAATTAAATGTTTTGCTACAAAGCCAATTGCTCACAAACGATAAAATTCAAAAGCTAACTGAGCAAATTGAAAAAATGAAGCCAGCTCAAAATTTAAACCCAAATGCACCGGTCTTTCCTCATCAAATTAATGCACTAAATGCTGATTCATTCAACTTTAATCATGCATCAAATTTTTCTGTACCTAATCCTTCAACCTCATCAACCCAAATGCCAATTGTATGTCATATTTGTGGCAAGCCCCACTTTACCACTAAATGCTGGTATTTCCCTGGCAACTCTAGGGGAAATTCTTATCAGAGGGGGGGTTTAAATAATGTTCGTCGAGGCAGATCCTTTTTAGGGGAAATCATTCGAGGCACAGAGGTCATTATAACAAACCCTATGACAGGAATAGCCACTCCGAACAAAATTTAAACTAGTAGGGGGTTTCCGACACACATTTAGGGACCAAACTAATTTTTCGGAGACCCACTTACATTTGCAAAATCAAAAATGGTCCTCTAAAAATCAATTGATGAAGTCAGAATGCAAAACAAAAGATCCATTTCAGAACAGTTTCACAAAGCAGAATTCAATGTCAAATCAAAATTTTAAGAATTCTAGTGACACTAATTTAGGGGGATCTAATGTTTGTAAACAAAAGACAAATTTTGACAATTCACATTTTTCTGAAAAAATTTTGGGAGGTTACTAGCATGTCAAAAAAGTCTGACTCAATTGACAATACTAAACAATTTTGCAACATCAACGAGGGCAATTTTCAGGAAAACTCTGACATCAGGGTGGTTATGTCCTGCAATGACATAAATAGCCCTTTGCCAATTATTGAAATTAATATTGCCGGCGTATCCTGTTTTGGTCTGCTTGATTCAGGAGCCAATTTAAGCTTAATTCAACAAGAAGTGGTGGACAAAATTAAGGAAACCACAAAACTGAATTTTGTAGCTAGGAATGTAAAAATCAAGACAATTAATGATAGTTTTGTCCCATACTCCTCGGCTATTGATATGAAATTCAAAATCGAAAACAAATGGTTTTCCAGTTTATTTTTCGTGACAAATTTCAATTGGAACTCAAGTTATAATGTAATTTTGGGTTATGACTTTTTCCATAGAAACAGAATAATTTTAGACTCTGTAAATAAGAGGTTAATATCTGATAAAACATCATTAAAATTTGTAACAACAAACTCAAAACAAGATCAAAGCGTAGTTGTTGGGAATTTAATTGTTGATAATGAAAATACTCAGAGTGTTAGCAATGCTAAAAATTTTTTTAAAGTAAAATCTGACACCAATGTGAGGATTAAATCACACTCCTTTGAGATCATTCACATTAAAACTCCTAAACAATTAAAGAACTCAAAATTAATGATTTTTTCTCCTGACAAAATCAATAAGTCATGTGACATCCTAGATTCAATTCATAACTCTAAGGAGTCAAAATTTTTTTCTGTCATTATTGACAACACCACCAATTCCGACTTTTGTATCCAGAAAGGACAGGTGTTAGGCACAGTCAGGGAATTTTTTGAAAATGAAATGGTTCAATTTCAAAATCAAATTCAAAATTTGGAATTTAACAGTTTAAACCGACAAGATATTTTAGATTTAAGGAAAAAGGAATTATCTATTGATGATTTTGACTTAGATCATTTAAATGAAATTGACAAAAAAAACATGCAAAAGTTATTGATGGAAAATTATGAGGTTTTTTCAAAATCTTACTTAACGCTAGGGTCAACTGATGCTGTAGAGCCTGAATTCCATCTGTTACATAACTTTCCCATCCAATCTAGACCTTATTCCATCCCCAAAATTGCTCGTGCCTTTGCACAACAGGAAATCAAACAGCTATTAGACGCTGGGATTATTGAGGAAAGTAAAGGTAATTACTCTTTTCCAATAATTTTTGTGCAAAAAAAATCCAATCCAAATGAGCAGGAAAAGAATTTGAAGTTCAGAATGGTAGTAGATTATAGGCTCTTGAACGCAATTACTGTACCTGTTAAAATCTGCTTACCTAGGATAAATGACATAATTCAAAATATTGCTGGAAATAATTTTTTTTGTGTTTTGGACTTAAAGGCAGCCTTTTTCCAAATAAAATTAAAGCCCGAAGATAGGCATAAATTAGCTTTTTGCTCGGAATTAGGCAATTTTCAGCCGGTTCGATTGCCCTTCGGTAGCAAATTATCTTCTTCATATTTTCACTTGCTAATTAGTAAGGCCTTAGGCCATTTAAAAGGTCCAAACTTACAATTTTTCTTAGATGACATTGTAATCGCATCTAAAACTTTTGAAGATCTATTGCAAATGCTACAATCAGTTTTTGATAGGCTCAAATTATTTAATTTAACGTTAGACCCAGCTAAAATGCAATTGGGTAAACAAAGTATAACCTATCTAGGGTATAATGTTGACCGTAATGGTTATTCCCCATCAGAGGCCAATATTCATAAAGTGACTAATTTTCCTATTCCCAAGAACGTAAAACAAGTACAGACCTTTCTAGGTATGACAAATTATTTCCGAAATTTGATACATAAATATGCAGAAATAGTCTCACCAATTGTAGATCTTACAAAAAAGAATGTAAATTTTTTTTGGTCGCAGGATTGTCAGGATGCCTTTGACAAAATTCAAGAGATTATTCTTCATAAACCTACATTAAAGAGCTTAGCTCCTAATGCCCCAATATTTTTAGTGACTGATGCCAGTCGTGCAGCCTTGTCTGCGATTTTAATGCAGAAGGTTAATGATCATTTAGTCCCAATCGAATTTTATTCTAAGAAATTATCGCCCGCTGAGGCTAGGTATCCTTCCATAAGAAGAGAACTTTTTGCCATTTTTTCATCCGTTAAGCATTTTAGAGAGGAACTATTGGGGGTTCCATTTACAATTCTAACTGATGCTAAGACATTAACAAATTTCCTTCAACTCGACAAACAACCAGACATTGTATGTAGATGGATGCTGTTTTTACAGGACTTTACATACAATTTAGAACATATTGAGGGGTCTTTAAACCCATCAGACTATCTGTCTAGAGTCTATGATGATGATTTAAAATTGAACAACATAAATTTGCTCCAACCCAAACATGACCTTTCTGCTAATGTAATTCTCGCAGAGCAGCAGCAGGACCCAGATATTATTCAGATTATTGAAAAAATTAAAAATCAGGAGGATATGTCAGATAATTATTGTTTGGATGATAACAACATTTTGTTAAAATGTATCAAAATTAAAAGAAAGGGTAAAACCCAAACTATAAAGAGAATTTATGTTCCATCCAATTTGGAAAATTCATGCATTGAAAACTCGCACCTAACACACTTTGGGTTTCAGAAGACATATAATTTTTTAAAGAAACTTTATTACTTTCCATTCATGTTTTCTAAGGTCAAGTCCTACTGCAGCTCTTGTGAAAAGTGCTTAGCAAATAAACCCAAACGCGACAAGTCAAAGCCACAATTTATTTCCAAAACTCATTTAGCTTGTGGCCAACAATTAGCCATAGATATTGTTGGGAAATTGTGCAGATCTAGTGATGGGAGATTTTTCATTTTAACTATCATAGACCATTATTCTAGGTTTTTAGAAACATACTCCCTCACTAGCATTACATCAACTACAATCATCAAATGTCTGAATGATTATTTTGCCAGATACGGCATTCCTAAAATCATAATTTCGGACAATGCAAAAAATTTTGTTTCTGATGAAATTGAGACATTTTTCCAGGGATTAAGGATAGACCATAGGAAAACGTCTTTTTATCTGCCGTCTTCTAATGGAATTATCGAGAGATGCCATAGAATTTTGAAAGAAAGTATAGCAGCCATATCAGAAAATACCGCAGAATGGTCACAAAAGTTGCTTTTATTTAAATTGCATTACAACGCCAGCATTCATGGCGTCACCGGTTTTTCTCCTGCGGAACTCTTCTTCGGGAGAAAAATCGACACGCCTATAGACATTTTTTCTGATCCTATTATTAATACCAACTATGAAAATTATGCCAAACAAATGTCCAAGTCTGCGGAGGAAAATAAAGCCGCTGTGGCTGAAAACGAAACCAAATATTTTAACCTGCATAAAAATCATCTAAAGGGCAGGGAGATCAAAAAATTCAATGTAGGTGACAAAGTGTTCATCAAAAATTTCAGAAGCTCGGGTGTTTTTATGCCCAAATACAAGGGACCATACGTAGTCACTAAAAGTTTCAGAAACAACAATTACCTACTCAAAAACGAAAATGATGATTCCGAAAGGGAAGTAAAACTTCACTTTAGTAAGATTTTTAGTGCCAATTAATGTAAAAAAAAAAAAAAAAAAAAAAATCTTCATTGGTAATAAATTTTTCTTTTGTTTTGTTTTTTTTTCTTTACCATATGATTCATGGTACGAATGGTCGAATGTCTAAAAATTTTTTTTTCCTTGGGACTCGCGACCTCAGGGAATTACGTTTTGGTTAGGCTGGCACTACAAAACTTAGTTTTGAGACAAAGTACTTTAAATTCTTTTACAATGTTCATATTGGTATTAGAGAGAATTCATTGCAAAAGGAAAAAATTTTTTTTCTCTCCCTTTTACAAAAAAAAAAAAAAAAAAAATTTTCGTTTCATTCTTATGACAACATGCAAATTTATGTATGGTTTGTTGATCGAGGTGTAGGTAATGTTATGATCTGAAGTGACCTTTTGGAAAGAGATGAATGCACTGAATAACGAAACATTTGACTTACCAAAATGTTATGTATTTTTATGTATTGTATTTTGTGTATATGTGTATTTTTCTCTGTCGGGGGGTGGAATGTGAAGAAGGTGATCTGAGAATCAGTAAATTCAAATTAAACTGCAAGTGCGTGATATTTGAACTGTGTTTACGAGGCTCCTTACCAGATGGCAGCACATTTTAAGCTTTCCGTATCCATGATTGCTAAAGAGAAGTGTGACGAGTTTGACGTCATGCGATCTTCCCCAGTTTGGAGCGATGTGTTGTCCTCTCCTGTCTCTCCCCTTCTCTGCTAGCTGGTGTGTGTGGAACGTGGATTTTGGTTTTCGTGAGGTGCTGTTCTTCGCGTCTCGATGGAGGACAAAAATTCCTTATATCTCGTGAAATGTTGTAAAGGAATTAATATATTTTAGCCCAGAAATCTTTTAGTGATGTTTAAAAGAAGAAATGTGCCCTTTTATTACGGATGTTCATGGATTGGCTCGGATTGGATGAGTCGCGCCTGAGAGACAAAGGGTATATAACCCTAAAACGTTTCTTTGCAACGCAACCGAAAGAAATCAAGTGCGACTGTACTACAAAATGTGCTGGTCATGGATAAAGACCGATTATCTAATTTGCTACTTAATTTTCGAGGTACAGACATTTTAATAGCTTTCCGGAGCCTTTTGAACTCTACTTGCAATGCCACCACGTGCTCTCCGTTATGTATTCCACTTCGCATATTATTTGACTTGTGGGCCCACCAGTATGATTGTCTTGTTTGATGATGTGTATTAATAAAGAACATTCGGTAAGTCATATTCACTTTCATTATTTAGTGTTCTAATATTTGTGCATTTTAAAAATTTTAGAGATTTACACAACGCGATGTTCAGATAGTGATTCTAATTTTTTGAATTATGAATTTACGTTAGCAATTTTGCTCATTCATTTATCTTTTTGTTTCGGACAATTTAATACCTACATTCCGTCAAACATGTAAAAACTCAAATAAAATTAAAAAGCAGAACAGAGCTATTAAGCTGCTAGAGGTTCCCATACAAACTAAGCCTCTGCGATAGTTAAAAAATTAGTTTAAAGTAATTGCTAAATCTTTAAAAATGAAAAAAAAAAATCTATTTACATCATGGGATTTAATAAACTTTGACAAAGTTAGAAGACAAAACAATTGCATCAATTACCACGAAACACATTGTGATTCAATTTCATTCAATCTTTTTAAGATATGTTTCATCAATAAATTAGAGTTGAAATAAAATTTACAATTATAAGTAAAAGGATACGGCAGGAGCTTATTACATTTAGCTGAAAGGATCACCCAACGACTCTGAAAATAAATAAATATGCTTTAAACAACAAATTATTTTTTAATGCACTCAGTAGAAGATAAAATTTAAAATAAGTCAACAGCAGAAATGCCAAGTTACAAAAATGTAAAATCAATAGCTTTAATAATGTTAAACTATGTACATTCCTGACATATAGACTTACACCATACGTACCCACAAACACATATACATCCTGCCAACATTAAATAAACCCTTAAATATAACCCTTTAGAAAACGGTATTTCTGCAAAGGGCTAACAATCATTTTGTTTACTCTCAGCTCGAAAACAATTGCCAAAATTGACATACATTAATTTTATTATTTGTAATATTTACATGTTATGAACATAAGTAAGAGTTAGCTTTAGCAAAAATTTTGTATCTAAGTTTTGACACTAACAGTTTCAAAAAAAATTTAAAATACTGTTCATCAACTATAAACAGCAAATTTTCAAACTTTTCATCAGAAAATAATGGATATAGATTTGTTTATGAAGAGAAGTCAAACAGCAAAAAAGGAGGATATGAAATTACAAAAACTTTTAATAGGTTGTTAAAACATAAATTGATAAGCCTTACCATAAATATTTTGCATGCTCTCTTAAAACATAAAAAGAGCAAACATTCCATGTTTCATCAAACTACAAGTTAAAAAATTTATTTATATTTTTCTTCTTGGAGATGAAATAGAATGAACCAACTCAAATTGGTTAAGAAAATTCCTAAAATTTATGAAAATAAAGAAAGAAATCACTAGATATAAGTTGGCAAATAATAAACTACTATCTAGCTTTTAGAGTAACTGTAACATTTGCATGATGCAAAAAAGATTATAACTAAAGTTTAAGGGCAGGGCACATATCACTGGAGATCTCGAGTATGGAACCCCGCAGATAAAAGAGGGTCCGAGGTCCAGGGTAAAATCGTTAGATTTTTAACCTTGAAAATGCCATTCTTCATATTTTCAGGTGCATATAATTTATAGGGGCCAGTAAAATGTGAGATGACATTTTCAAGGTAAAATGACCAAAACTGTGCAAGTGAAGGATAGAAAAATCTTGGCGAAGAGAAAAAAAAGTTCCGTGCCATTTTAGATTAAAGCAATAAGTCAGATAAATAAAACTCAACATATATCTGCCACATAAAGTAAGAGCACGGTGTATCGGAAAGGCCCATCAAATCCTTTGAAATTTCTTGAAATTCGAAAAGTTTCATGAATCCAATAATTTCTTCAAAATATTAGATACAAAAAGAAATAAAAGCAATAGAGTTTTCTTTTTTCTTTTTTTAATTTGTAAAAGAAAAAGACTTGACTGACCCGCACAAGTCGAGTAATAAATTTAATTAACAAAAAAAAATTTTTAGATCATTAAAATTTAATAATGCAGTGCAAGCATAATTTGATACTTTCAACAATAAACTTAAAATTTTATCACTTGGTAAATGCTTTAATAAACATAATTAAAACCAATACTCACTGTAACTACTGGTTTTTCAAACAGTTCCAATGCTTCACTAACTGCTGGATCATCTGGATTATCACATATAACATGTGTTACCATATCAGAGAGATAACTATTGTGACTTCCCCCACCTTCCAAAAGTAATGCTTTGATCTAATAACACAATTGAAAAAAAGAATGTTTAAAATATGCATTTTTAAGTTTACACAGTAGTATAAACAAAAAAATAAAGGAAAAACTCATCCTAAGAGAATACTAGGAAAATCACTAAGATTTGATAAGCTTGCTTTCAAAAGACCTCAATTAAAAAATTTGAAACATTGGTTTGTCAATGGAAAACAAAGCACATGGACATATTTAACAAGGCATTTACAATAATTAGAAGTTTCAAACTAAGTTTAGTATCAAAAAGGAATTAAGTCCAGTTTAATAAAGTATAGTGTGCCTTGAGATTATGCGGATTGTGTCAAACAATTTTACAATAATTTTGAAACAATTTTGCAACAGTATCAGAAAACAATATTTTTCAATTTAAAAAATAATAATAGAAAAGATTAACTCTTGAAACTATAATATTGAGCAGATTACAATTTAAAGCTTTCTTGAGAATAGTTTAAAGTCTAATTTAAGAGCCTAATTTGAAGTCTAATTAACCCCTTAACAAATTTTAATGACACTTAACTGCACCTTTTAAATAAGTTGTAAAATACAGTTGCCTTTTTAGACGCCTTTTT
>JAXGGA010023217.1:0-13799 GCA_038373865.1 Uloborus plumipes | reverse complement strand
TCCTAACTTTTGTGAAGTGCACAAGAAATATTATGTTGGAGTTAAATGCACCTTAACCACTAAAGTGCCTCACAACTTACGTTAGGAGAAGATCACTTCAACAGAGTTATGGGTTAAAAAAAAAGAGTGCGCTCCACCCTCTTTTTTTACCACAGTTTACTTACAGAAGAATAGAACAAATGAAAGAGTTGATTTGTTTTCGAAATTTTTATTTTCTTAATAAAATTAATTCGTTATTAAATTGTTTACGGAATATAGAAACAATTGTACTAGCTTTAATTCAACATAGAGTCATCACACTAAAGAATTCTTTTCACGATATAAAATTAAAAAGAAAAAACAAAACCCTTACATCCACGATACTTACAACGAAACTTCGTATCATGCAATCAGCACTATTACTTACATAATTGCCATTGTAAGCACATAGTATGAATCTGAAGAATTGACAGTCAGGCGTAGCATAACTGAATTTTTCGACAAATGTTTTAATTAACTTTAAAAGCATTAAATAATCATCACTGTCAATCCAACACAACATTTCCTACACGGTTTGCTTGAAAGCAATTTTAATTAACTCAGAGGAACTTGGAAAATGTACTCATATTAAATACAGTGAACTCTCACTTATGCGCCGGCCCAAGGGACCAACAGAAAAAGGCGCATAAGTGAGAGAGACGTATAAGTGAACAAGCCTATTTAAAGGACTAAAACGTTACATAGGTTCTAATGAGAGAATGAATAAGAATGTTTCTATAGAAAAGGGACACATTACTACGGTTTGGCAATCCCTATAAACGTAACTACAATGATAAAGAGAAAACAAAAATTGTAGCATACCTAATTACAAACTGTGTCCTTTTAAACGATCCATAATAGATAATTGTCCCTCTCCGAATTCTAGTTCATGCGGAAAAAATGCCTTCCGTGAGCAATAAAGGTGAAAGATTAAAGAGGAAAGTGAAGAAAAATGCTTTTTTTTTAAGAAAAGAAAATAAATTAAATTTCTTACATTTTATCGAAAATGCGGCGCATAAGTAAAATATTTATCTTTAGATCGACGCATAAGCGAATGAAACTATCATTATTTTGCTATGGAATGTTCTGGGACCATTTAAAATCGTCGTATAAGTGAAAAAGGCGCATAAACGGGGCGGTGTATAAGTGAGAGTTCACTGTATGTTTATTCATCACATTTTTGTTTTACATGATTTGTTTTAATTTTATTATGATCCATAATGAAAAATAAAGTAACACTTATATGATATTTTGTAGACATCTAACGAAAACGATCTTTCTCCTCTCACTATCACACAATCATGAAAAAACATCAAATTCTTAGAAAAACGAAATATTTCTCTGATTTTAACAAAAGAAAAAAAAATAGTTTAAAGTTAAATTTTGCTGCTTACGAAAGTTATCGCCGCGATCTAACCTGTTTCAAAATATGCCATTATGGTAAACCAACCATTGAACAATTTTCTCACGTCACTTTTTTAAATAAATAAAAACATTAAGTCAGTTTGAATTTTGACATCTTGAATTCAAATTATGGTGCTCGCAATGGTCTGTGTGATAGGTGTGTGTGTGTATGTGTGTGTGTGTGTGTGTGTTCAGGCGTGTAGGTGTGCGTAGGCGCAAGCTCATGTGTGGTGAGCTTGAACGCCACCGCCCTGGAAGAGCGGAGGGACTGTACTAGAGGAGCTTTCCCGCATCTGACAGGACGGCGATAAGGTGGTAGTCACAGAGGCACCCAGTTAAAAGTCAAAGGAAACCAACTGAGGTCAAATGAGATTAATAGGCAATAAAAAAAAACATTCAGCCCTGTCATTGAAAAAGGCATTAATAATTCATATTATTTTTCTCGCAATCGTGTTAACATCGTACTCGTTGGGTTTCTTGTTTCTGCAACTGTTTCCTATACAATCGTGTTAACATCCTACTCGTTGGGTTTTTAGCCTACTTTCCCGTTAAAAATAAAAGAGACGAAAAAAGCATTAAAATTGGCTTAATGCATCTAAAAAATGTCGCCAAGTCCAAAAAATATCGCCAAGTCCAAAAAATATCGCCAAGTAAAAAAAAGTCAAAAAGAAACAAAAAAAATGAAATAAATATCGAAAAATTAAAAATTTGAAAGTAGGGTATTGAGATGGGGAATTTGTGCGTCGGTCGGTCGGTCTGTCTGTCTGTCTGTCTGTCTGTCCCCCCCTAATAACTTTTGAATGAACATTCCGATTTGGACAAACTTTTTTTTGTTGGAAAGATCTCGGCGAGTACAGCTCATTCCCATATTTGAGTTTTTGATTTGAACAATTTTTGGTTCAACTTTGAGCCGTTCAAATAACCGGTCCCGCGATACTAACTTTTTAATGAACAGTCCGATTTGAACAAACTTTTTTTTGTTGGAAAGAACTTTTCAAGGATACTTCATTCCCGTATTTACATTTCCGATTTGAACAATTTTTCGTTCAACATTGAACCGCTCAAGCAAGCTGTCACCCCTAATAACTTTTGAGTAAACAGTCCGAAAAAAAAATGACTGACTGTGCAGACGATTTTTTGTTTATTTATTCATTTGTTTTATTGAATTTATTATTATTATTATTATTATTATTTTTGGCAGACGATTTTTTTTGTAACAAAAATGTTTCATTCACGAGGGCATTTTATTCTTTATTTATATTTAACAACTGGCAACGGATTAAAAGTGAAATTCGAGACATTTTATCAACGGACGAGTTTTTTTTTTCTTTTTTTTTTCTTTATTTTTTTTCTTTCTTTGATAAAATGTGTTTTGATGTACTTTGTACTTTTAATTTTTTTTTGAAAACAATTGAGGAATTTTTCTACGGAAGAACTGTAACAGTTACATTCTTTAAAAGGTGCGACAAAGCTTTATTTATTCATTTATTTACTTTCTATGTGTCTATTTCATCTGATGAGAGGGGTATATTTTGCTTTTAGAAATCAGCTTCAAGTGCTAAAAAGGTATGTTTGACATAATTTTTAGCCTTAGATAATCAAGAGAATAATGATCAGATGCTAGAATGCCGATGTCGATGTACGGGAAAGTAGGCTCGTTTAGTTCTTGACAGAACTTCTTGTTTGTTTCTACAATTGTTTCCTGTCGCAATCGTAATTGCAAAAAAATATCATTTGAACTAAAGATGTCAAAATTCAAATTCATGTCAAGTGCTGGATGCTGATCTATCAGGAGGGTCAGGTATTACCTAATCTGTCATTAAGTATCGTTTCCATAGCCGGAAAAATGGAAAAATGACAGACATGTTCATGGTTTGCTCAACTCTTTTTCGCTGAACAAATTACTGAAAAAAAGCTGTTTTCAGTGACATCTTTTACGTACTGTCTTAAATTTTTTCGTGCGACCTCCGCAGCATCTGCGCACGCGCCAAGTCTCCTCGGACTTTTTTGAAATAGGGGGGGGGGGGAAACAACCGAGGAAGTAGTAAGCGAACAAAAGCTGAAGGCATCGGGTAGTGCGCATCCTTAAACCTATCTCCCCTTTTTCAGATGGAATCGTCCGTGGCTGCCAGGCGCACAGTACGCAAACAGACAGTAAGTGGTATGCTTTGAAACTATGAGCGTATTATTTACATTACACAATATAAAGTCAGGTCCCCTGATTTTATTTGAGAATTTCTTACAAAAAAAAAAAAAAAAAAAAAAAAGATTAAATTGTGCTTATGACATTTTATTCGCAAATATTTATCACACTACTATTTGTTCTAGGTTTTTTGAAAAATACACAATTTTACCAAAGAAACGATTCGATTCGTCCGTACATGATAAATTTCCAAATGCTTTGAAATTTAAAAACAAACCTAAAATATCCATTCAAAACATCTGATAGAAAGAAATGTTTCCAAAAATGTTTGAACTTTGTTTTAAAGATGGAGAGGCCATGTATGTTTTATGAAATTTCACAACTGTTTCTTAGAAAATGCAAATGTAAATAAAGAAATCCTTTGGAATAAAACATATCCGTCTACACGAATCAAATGCTTTGAATATCTTAGATAAAACATTCTCTTTCTTCGAACATAAATTTTGTTTCGTATTGATGAAACTTGAAAGCTCTAAAAATGTAGTATTTTATTAAATCGGGCATGCCCCATGAAAGGTTTTATTAATAAGAATATCGCATGTTAAATTATGCACTAAAATGTTTTGGTCCCTAAATGTTTTCAGTGCTTTGCTAAATATCCTGACAACATTGAAAATTCGTTCTATTGTAAATTGTTATCGTTTTAAAAGGAATAGATGACGAGAATTCGATGAATATAAATGTAGAATAAATTATTTTCTCTTCAGAAATGTTTTTGTGGCTGTACATTCATTCGAATAAAGTTCATTCCCTTTGCTTGAAATGAAATTGACGTTCTATAAATCTCCATTAAGTAGCAAATGCTTAAAGTTCAAATGCATTTAGTTTGACACGGCGGTTAACTTAGGAATGAATATCCTTGTTGTAAACCGACAATATAAAATAGAAATTAATCTGAAACAGGTTCATAAAAGTGCTATTTCAATGGAAAATAAACTGCAGCCATTTTTTAATTTTATGTGCCTAAACGTCCACATTGTATGCATTTTTTTTTGAGCTTATAACTTTTATCTGAATGTATGGAACTAATCAATCTCAAGTTTCTCGTTTAGTACAGTTACGTCTATCAATCATTACATGGAAGTCGTAATTATAAGGACAATATAAAATTGCACAGAAAAAAAAATCCTGAAACAGTTTAATGAAATGTATGGGTCATTTTCACCATATGCTTACATTTCAGAATTTTAAAGTAATTTTTTAACTTGCTATTTTCTTTTAGAATCACTAACAGATGTTTTGTCACATATTTTAGGTGTGTGAAAAATTAATTGGTTGTACACTTTGATGCATAATTAAGTATTCAAATGCTGTTGTAAAACTTTAAGTTACAAGGAAAATTGTCGTCCGTTACCATACAAAACCAATATGAAATCTCACTTTTAAACTATATGATAGCACCTAGAACCAACTTCATTTGAAATTATTTGCGTCCCTGAAGCTTAAAACAATGTTTGTGATTATTAAAATATTGATAAAAAACTGCATGATAACGGACTTGTCATTTGGTAACGGATTTAACCAGTCACGGACAATATTTCGGGTAAAAGTTAAGAAAAAGTAAAAATTAGTACTATAATCTTTGGTAACAGACTTGACAAAGAATAAAAATACGCACCTGGAAGAAATTTTGTGCGAAACGCCACAGCAATACTTCTCGATTCAGGAAAACAAAATGGTCGAAAAATTTGCTTCACTAGCTTGTTAACTGAATACGTATTTCCATCTTTTGACTGCAATAAATACCTTTTTTAGCTAAAATAATCTTAGGGTAACGGATTTGACAAGAACTGCCAGACAAAATATATTCATGCATTTCTTAATGAAAAAAAATATTATTGTCAATATTTATTATGAATGTCATATACTAAAAGTCAATATATAAAATTAATTTGTTGTATATACTTTTTTTTTATACAATTAACTATATGAAAAAAAAAGAGTTGAACTTGCGAAAATTGGAAATGGACAAGCGTTTTTGCTTTGATTCTCATTTTTAAAGACTTATATAAAAATAAATAAAGAAATTTCAATAATTTTTTGAGTGATAGAATTTTTTTTGGGGTATTTCTTGCAGAAAATAATTGTTCGCATTAAATTTAAAATATAAGTCATGGGTCATTAATACCCACCATATGCTTACATTTCAGAATTTTTAAGTAACTTTTTTAACTTGCTATTTTCTTTCAGAAACACTAACAGATGTTTAGTCACTTATTTTAGGTGTATGAAAAAGTAATTGGTTGTACACTTTGATGCATAATTAAGAATTCAAATGATGTTGTAAAACTTTAAGTTGCAAGGAAAATTGTCGTCCATTACCATACAAAATCAATATGAAATCTTACTTTTAAACTATATTATAGAGCCTAAGACCAACTTAATTTGAAATTACTAGCGTCCCTGAAGCTTAAAACGATGTTTGTAGTTGTTAAAATATTGATAAAAAACTGTATTGTAACGGACTTGAAGTTTGATAACGGATTTGACCTTAAGCCATAAATAAACTTCAAGTCTGTTCCTATGATTTTAATGATATTTTAAAGCATTACACATTCATACATATGTATTCATTCGCTATAATAATACTTTCTAACTATTAAGATACAGAAAAATCATTTTTGGAGTATATGAATAAAATAAAGCATCTGCTCTAAATCTGAAACTTAGTCCTCAAGCAGTTTTTCATAGGCAAGCAGCACACATGGCTATGACTTCACTATTAAGAAAGTTATTTATTTTAACATTATAAACAAGTTTATAATTCCTTTTTAACAAAAGCGGGAAATAGAGGGGAAAATGTTGCACATAAATGCACGAAAATGCGATTCATCACACGTTCTAATGATGAAGATATCCTTTTTCAATTTTTCCGCTACTTTTATTTATTAATCTAATATCTTTAAACGAGCAATTCTTGTATATATATATATATATATTTCGGATCTCGAAAACGGCTCTAACGATTTCGATAAAACTTGGTATTTAGATGGAGTTTTGGTTTCTGAGTTCATCTACGTCGGCGTTTTTTCTGTAAAAACGCCAGTTTTCACAAAAAACCCCGTTTTTTTGTGCCATCATTAAGTAAGTTTGAGACGCTTTCTTTATCGCCATTTTCTTTATGATTATTATCAATTGTTACCGTTTCATAGCAACCACGTTTTAATTTAACAATGAATTTCATAGTTAATCACATCAGCGCGAGTTTAAATTTTATGATATTTGGCAACGTTAAATTGTTATTGTTTTTTGAAATGTTAAAGCAAGGCTTCACTAGATAGTGTCTTATACAGGCTGTTTCATTTATTCAAAAGCCATGGGATAAAAGCAGTGGTGATTGTCCAGCAACATTTCTTCAATTTTATGGTAACTTACACGATATAAAAATCGGATTGTTTTACTTTTCAAGTAAAACAATCTTGAACTTTTAAAACTTGAGTATAAAAGTGTTACAGTTAGTTTTCAAACACTTTTTTTCCTCCTCAAGAGTGTTTAGTAACATATTTCAGGTAAAAAATCAATAAATACGAAACTCAATTTTCTTAAAATAATAAGTTTCAAAACAAAATTATATCTAATATCTTTAGACGAGCAATTCTTGTATATATATATTTCGGATCTCGAAAACGGCTCTAACGATTTTGATAAAATTTTGTATTAAGATAAAGTTTTGGTTTTTGAGTTCATCTACATCGGCTTTTTTTCTGTAAAAACGCAAGTTTTCACAAAAAAACCCGTTTTTTGTGCCTTCATTAGAAGTTTGACGAGCTTTCTTTCGCCATTTTCTTTATGATTACTCTTATTGTTACTGTTTCATAGCAACCACGTTTTATTAGAACAATGGATTTCATATTTAATCACATCAGCGTAAATTTAATTTTTTATGGTATTTGGCAAACGAGTTTTGGCAACACGTTAGAATTTTATTGTTAAAAAGAGATTGATCAAAAGAAAGTTAGAATTGGGTGTGGGCCGCGTTAGTCCGATCGGTAAATCGTCGGACTCGTAACCAGAGGGTCCCGGTCCGATCATATAGAGGAAGCCCAGCCGATCAAAGATCCACCGTCTTCATTAATTTTGGCTGGGGGACGTTAAAAATGTTCGTGGTCATAAAATCCTCCAAGTGAAACGATACCTCTGGGGGATGCTGGGCCAAGGGTTTGCTCGGCCCTTGGGCCTGGTTCAAAAATGAACAGAGCGCTCTTCAAGGCCCCATCCCGGTTAAACTACGAGTTGTGGTATGTACGGGGGGAACCTTGGAGTGTGAAGTCAAGTGAAAGTCAAAACCAAATGGAACCAAATGCGTACTGGAGAACATGGACTCTGCATCCATTCTCATCAACCCCTCCCGCGCTTTAGGCGCCAAATGAAATGAAATTGGGTGTGATTTTACGGTGAGAATGGATTAAATAAGGTTGTGTTTTTTTAAAACAAATTACGGCTGTTTTAAAAGCATAATTGCAACCAAAGGCTTAAAAATGCTTTTCAAGTATATCTAAACTAGCTGTGGGGCCCGGCGTTTCACGGGCTTTAAAGTATTGATGAAAATTTAAATAAACTACTCGCCGTCAAGGCGGTATATAATGATATATAACCGCCAAGGCAGCTCGCCTTTAAAGTAGTGAGGAAAGTTTCAGCAAACTACTCGCCGCCAAGGCGACTCGCCTTTAAAGTAGTAAGGAAACTTAAAGCAAATTACTCGCCGCCAAGGCGGCTCGCATTTAAAGGAGGGAGGACAGTTTTAGCGAAACCGGTTTCAAAAAACTACTCCCCGCTAAAGCGGCTCGCTAAAAAACTTTCCCGCATAAAAAAAGTCAATCGCATTATTTGCACATGCTTCCTCAGGAATAAAAACAATGTCAAGTAGCACATATTTAACACTCTCCCTAATAAACAAATACAATTCCCTACCAAAAACAAATATTTCCAAACCGCTCTCTTTCTGTAACATTAATTGCAAAATTCCAAACAAAACAGTTGTTTTAATATTTAGATCGCAGCCAAAAAAAAAAAAAATCCCTGCTAAAAACATGAATTACAATTTAATTTGAAACACATTTTCAAAATGGTACCAGAAAAAAAATATAAGCCATTAAGTATGCAGGAATTCAAGTGAAACACGGACGATCGCATTATTTGCCTTGTTGAAACGCCGTAAAATGAAATGCTTTTAAGAAACGAAATGAAGAAAAGGACACCAACAATGAATTTAAAAGACGTCGCCATAGCAACGCAATAAAACGTTAATAGTTTGATCAGGAAAGAGGTTTTCGAACTCAAAGTTCAAACGCTTGTAACTTTTTTTCTAGTGGAGATAAAAGCTTGGTTCTTCAACTGTAAGTCGAATCAATTCTGGGGTTAAAAATATCGCTCTATCCAGTGGCGTAAAAATCAAAGCTGTGGAATAATTAGTTTATTTTTTATTGATGGTTTTAATGAACCAAGTATTGCAAGAAATCGGGTGAAGCCTTGCAAAAGGCAAGTTTAAAAATTGAATAACTCGTGCTGTGTTTAAGTTAGAGAATCGAAACAAACTGCATAGGACGGACAAAATTTTTCTGCTTCCAACGATATATAACATTAATATGTGCAAGTAATTTTTAACCCCAGTATTCGGCGATTTAAGGGAAAATTTGCCTTGAATTCGAATAAAAAACGAATCGCTTATCGAATCTTTTCAAACTATAGCCTAAAGTCTTTCTGGATAAATGGACTATTCAACAC
The DNA here is from genome assembly GCA_038373865.1 of Uloborus plumipes. Lineage (NCBI taxonomy): Eukaryota > Metazoa > Arthropoda > Arachnida > Araneae > Uloboridae > Uloborus > Uloborus plumipes. The sequence goes on along the minus strand of JAXGGA010023217.1, from coordinate 4,450 downwards.
AAAAAGAATTTTTCAAATCGAACCAGCAGTTCCTGAGATTAGCGCGTTCAAACAAACAAACAAACAAACAAACTCTACAGCTTTATATATTAGTAAAGATAAGTACTTCGCATTTTAGAAAAAAACACAAGTTTACAAACCTCTTTTTTTTAACCGAGCGGGCTCGGTCCCCTGGTACTGTTCTATTAATTCGTAATTTCGAAGCCAAATTTTTACATCAATAAATTGATTTCGGTACTGTCGCATCAGAGAAGTAATGCACAATTAAATTACAGTATTTATCTATTACGTTAAATTGAAAACGCTTTTAATTAAAAACTATTTATAATTCTCAGCTAATAATGAAAATTCCGGTATTTTACGTTACCAATATCGATATTTCGAAATTGCAAAATAACTCAGAATATCAGTATTTGATATACGCATATCCCGGTATTGCAATCACTAATGGTAACGGACTTGACATTTCAACAAAAAATATCAAATTATGGCTAGGATGTCGAACTTAAAAATTGAACAACAACATGCATTTTCTTAGAGTTGTATAATAAACAATATTTATGGGTAAAAGTTTAGAAAAAGCAAAAATTAATACTAAAATCTTTGGTAACGGACTTGACAAAGAATAAAAATACGCACCTTCAAGAAATTTTGTGCGAAACGCCACAGCAATACTTCTCGACTGAAAAAAACTAAATGGTACGAAATAGTTACGTTACTAGTTTGTTAAGTTAACTGAATACGTGTTACCATCTTTTGACAGCAATAAATACCTTTTTTAGCTAAAATAATCTTAGGGTAACGGACTTGACAAGAACTTCCGGACAAAATATATTCATACATTTCTTAATTAAAAAAAATACTATTGTCAATATTTCTCATGAACATCATACACTAATAGTCAATATATAAAAATAATTTGTCGTATATACTTTTTTATACAATTAAGTATCTAAAAAAAGTAGTTGAACTTGTGAAAATGGGAAATGGACAAGCGTTTTTGCCTTGATTCTCATTTTTAAAGACTTATATAAAAATAAATAAATAAATTTCAATATTTTTTTGAGTGATAGAATTTTTTTGAGGGTATTTCTTACAGAAAAAAAATGTTCGCGTTGAATTTAAAATATAAATTATGCTTCAAAATCGTCTTTTTAATCTCCGGACAGCAAATGTAAGTAAAATGACCCATGAGAATTATATTTGTTTTTGGAAATTAGAAAAAAGAAATAAATGAATAAAAATTTAAAATAATAGTTAAATAAAAACATATGCAAACAAATAAATAATAAAGTAAAATGCTACTAATAAATTTTATCCTTGTTTTTTTTTATTAGACATTACTTCAATGACTAACATCAGAAAATTGACACAAATCGGCGTTTTGTGGCCAGAGTGTCTCGCTAGGTACACGAAAATCGTTGGTTCGATTCTGCCATGGGATCGAACCATCGAGTCAAGCACGAATGCTTTGCGTGGGTCAGCTAGTTAAAATGAATTAATCAAGTAGAAATATATAAATGCGCACTAGTGAATGAGTACACAAGCGAGAATAAGTGTCACAAAAATTCAAATTAATGCAATTCGGTTAACGTAGGTAACCGAAAAGAACTCCATCACTTAAAAATAGCCTGATTCTAAAAATTTTTAAAACCATAAAAATGCAACATCAAATTTGAACCCACATAGCCTTAAACAATAGCTATTAGTTTTACATGTAACACCATTTATTTTACTGGTGGAATACCGATATGTGTACAAGAACTCGAAGATAAATTCCCCAAAATGATGTCAAGTACGATATTGTCTCAAGTATCGTCCTTTGACTGTTGTTAAATACTTCATTTTTAAACCTTAAACAAAAATTTTTGTAACTAGACGAATCTTTCACTTTTTAAACTGTGCAAAAAAATGGAACCTAAAAGAAACTTTGGAGCATTAAAAAATAGTCTAAAAAAACTTAAAAAATGCTATAAATTGATAAGTTGCGATAAAAAAATTGTTTAGTTTCGCAAGATTAAACGCGATTTCAAACAAAATAACTTCATTTTTATACATAGATTACACGACTTCACACAATTAAAAAAGTTATTTTCTTAACTTCCGACATTGAGTTAAAAATATCATTCTTCTGAATTTCTTAACTTAATAAAAAATGTCATTTTATTAAAAGAAATGCAAACATAGTGTTTTCTTTAATTTTAAACTTCGTTAATTGTGTTGGCACAGTGTGTGCTTGATATTTACAAAGCACGTATGTGCAAGTCTTTTCTTTGGATTAAAAAAGTTCCTTAAGGCAGAAAAAATCAGGAGATTTATTTTAAGGGAACTGTATTGAATTGCCAGCAATAGTATTGAATTGTTTTCTTGAAAGATTTGCTTCAATAATTTTATACGTGACGCAATGATGGGTATTTTTCTCAGCTTATTTACATGCGTAAAATCTTACCATGTAATGATGATTTCAAACTAATATTCAACTGTAATCGCTAAACGTTATAATTAATTTAAGAATTTATCAGTTATTTTACAATAGATAAAATTATGCTGTGAAGACGCCATAGTATATTGCTCCTTAGTCTAATATTTTTGCTCTCTGAGTACCATTCGCTATGATCGATATTAAAAAAAAAGAAAAAAAAAAAAAAAACACCAACTAATTCTAGACGTAGTTTTTAAGCATTTTAGCATGCTACTAAACCAGTCAGTGGTAAGCAGAAGCCCATTTATTGGTCCCACTCTTTTTCTAGTCGCCTCCAAAAAAATTAAGCAAATAAATTGAATTTTGAATAGCTATCAAAATATAAAAAAATCACTTTAAATTAAAGCTTACTATTACTAATTAACGGCATTAATGTGTTTTGATTACACAGAGTGGTGTTTGGGAAAGTGCCGATCGAGTTTAGAAATGAACTAATATTTTTAGTCGCTACTTTGTTTTTTTTTTTACTTGCCCCTCGGCGATCGCTAATCTTGGTCCTTAAGTTACAACTCACAAGTAATATAATCCTCATATACACGACTTCGCTGATTTAAATTCATCTATTCCCGCAAGCTTCCAACACATTAGCAATTCCACTCTTACTTTGAATTAAATGTTGGAAACGTTGAACTGAATAACATTTTGCAAGTTCATCCGAAATGTATTTAGCATAATTAAATGCCTCTGATCGCTGATAATGAGCTATATTCAGAGTCACAGATTTTATTTGAAGATAATCAGTCAAATCCGTTAGATTCTCATGTGACTGACTACTTAATTGCACTAAATAAGGTTTGAATTGATAGATTTCGTGTATATTTACCAAAATGAAATAGGTTGATTTACTGTGCTCATTTGACCTTTCGAGGGCTGTTCACCTAGATTTTAGTGTGACTGAAAGACTGAAACATGTGAGATCATTCCCCCAAGAGCCATATAGCAGCTCTTTTAACCCTTTATTCCCCGACGGGACTCAAAAGTCCCGCTTATATTATTTTAGCATCATGAGTCCTAAATGGCTGGAATCACCTTGAAGCTTCTGAGTACCACTCTTTGCACTTCGCTGAGAGGCTGACAGATGGTACCTGCGATATTGGAAGCAGTTTTCTTGGGGCCCTAAGGCGTAGGGGGCCTTAAACCCCCAAAATTTTCAAAATTTTTACACTCGGTAAAAATGTTTTTTGATGTATTTTCAACTCAAAAAACCAAAAAAATATAAATTCATTGTTAAATTAATTTGGGACATAAAGGGGGTAAATGCTGCAACTATCTCCACACATCAAGAGAAAAAATACTCCGTGGAATGCACCCCCTCCCCTCCGTTCGCCCCGGTAAAATTTCATCGGAGCAGTTGCCAAAGGTCCTGGATTTTAAGGAGGAAAAGTGTCCCGCGTCCCGGAAAACCTTGATACGGGACGGCTTGAGTCCCGTATTCTAGTTTAAGAGCAACACTTCACAAAACGAAAGAATATTTTCGGAAAGAAATTAAGTAAAGACATAAAATAAAATAAAGAGTGTTCGCATGGCAGCAAACGTAAAAATTATTTGAATCATTATGTTTTTTTCGGGGCCACGGTGGCCTAGAGATAGAGTATTCTCCTCGTTAGCAAGTGGTCGCGGGTTCGAGTCCCGCCTCGCCCATGGATGTTATTTCAACCTCTCTGTGCCGTAAATCTGTCCTGTGCTTGTCAGGAGACAAGGCGCATAGTACGCAGTCCTCATGTATGTCGAAGCTCATGGCTTCTGTATAAAAAAAAAAAAAAAATGTTTGTTTCAGCTATCACTGTAACTGCACCGTCATCTTATGTGTACCAAGAAATGTTGTTGCTGTTGTTGTAAGAAACTGAATTCGTGATTTTATTTGATTGAATTTTCAAAGGGATTTCAACGTCATGGAGTCTTGTGTACCCTTCAACTGTACTAATAGGGGACGTTGAAGAAAGGTCCCAAGTTAAACATATCGATCCC
>JAXGGA010023216.1:0-13800 GCA_038373865.1 Uloborus plumipes | reverse complement strand
TGGGACATTACGAATAAGTACAAATGAAGTCTTGCTTTAAAAATTAACTCCAAGCTTTCAATTTCTATCTAAAGTGTTTATATTTTCCTAAGAACTATATACAGGGTGTCCACTCCAATCGTGGACCAATAGCTAATTTCTAAACCGTTAGAGATAAGCATAGAGTTTATTTAGGAAAAAATCTCCAAATTACGAAAAGAATTTTGGGTCTATTCAATGTTTTTCAAAAAATCAAATTTTGAAAGAGTTATGAAATTTAAATTTTTATACAGCCCCCCAGTCCTATCAATCATATTTAGTAAAACATTCTTGACACTGTAACGTTTAAAACTAAAAAAAAATCACTCTTCTACCACAAAAATTGACCGAGTTATGACGTTTTGAAAAATCAAGATTTTGAAGGATTTCGCATACGGTCCTTTAAGCGATCTCTCGAGGACGTCATGAAATAATGCAAAATCTTGATTTTTCAAAACGTCATAACTCAGTCAATTTTTGTGGTAGAGGAGTGATTTTTTTTTAGTTTTAAACGTTACAGTGTCAAGAATGTTTTACTAAATATGATTGATAGGACTGAGGGGCTGTATAAAAATTTAAATTTCGTAACTCTTTCAAAATTTGATTTTTTGAAAAACATTGAATTGACCCAAAATTCCTTTCATAATTTGGAGATTTTTTCGTAAATAAACTATATGCGTATCTCTAACGGTTTAGAAATTAGCTATTGGTCCACGATTGGAGTGGACACCCTGTATATACATATTGAAAGTTTAACAAAACATGACTGATACATAAAATGGCTGATTAGATTTTTTTTCTTTTACTTATAGTAGTTTTACTTAATCTAAGTCTGCAATCTATGAGTTAAAATGTAGAACTGAAGTAATAAGTATTTTTAAAAAGTTAACATTAAATTAAATTTACATGTGTTCACTGCATTAATCACGTGCATTACTAAATTTTCCATCATTGATCAACCTCTAAATATTGCTAGATTGTGCTGAAATTTGACCGTTTTTTTTTTTTTTCTTAAAAAGGAACCAAATTAGAAGGTGAGAAAATCTTATTTTCATACTTATGAATTCAGATCTTATTTTCATTCCCCACCCAAATTCAATTTACATTATATTTTACCTTTTTGAATCAAGTTGAGCTTACTTTGTATTGTATGCGCTGTATTTTTTCACGTACGATAGAAGACATAATTTTTTTCATAAAAGCGTGTTTTTTTTTCCCCCTATCTAGACACACATCTAATAAACCGAGAGCTGGCTACATGAAAAATGCGATCATAAGGTACATTAAATTTTTTTGTATAAATAGAAAGTACATATATCTAGGCAAACATTTATCGTCCGGTCTGCCAGGCGGGGGTAAGCGGGGCCGTCGCGAAGTCAACAGTTTCCCTCTTTCTAAAAGGGAAACTGCTGACTTCGCGACGGCCCCGGGGTAGGGTCCGGGCGTGGCGGCAGGCGAGGCGGCCAAAGTTCGCGAGATTTCTTAAGACATTCTTCATACAGTCTTAAGTTTGCTGCAGGTTCTGGAGGGAACTAGACCTAAAATCTTAGAATTATCCTCAGAATTTAGTAGAAAGTCATCTTCAAAAAAAATCTTAAGATTTTCTCAGATGTCGAAGGACACCGAACTATATTTTGCTCGATATTGCGCGTTTTCAATCATATATGCAGAAAACGGGTTCCGAATCCCCTTCGACATTTTGGGATACCAACGCTTAAACTTTTTTTTAAGGAAAAAATGTTCGAATGATTTTCGAAATGGTCGATGACTGATCTCTATTTTATGTCTTAGTATTCAAAGTTTACCCAGGGATAGCCTCCCCCCTCCAAAAAAGAGGTCCCCCCAGTTTTACAGAGCAATACCCTCCTTCCAAACAAAAAGATTCTCCCCGAGAAAAAAAGCTAAAATCCCTTTCAGAAATGCGCAATTTCGAGCAAAATAAAGCTCCGAATGCCTTTGACATCTGAGAAAAATCTTAAAATATTTTTGAAGATGTCTGAAGATTTTTGAAGAAATTGTTGAGATATTTCTAAGATTTTAAGTTTAGTTTTTCCAAAACCTGCAGAATATCTTATATAAGGAATATCTTTAAAAAACTCACGAACTTTGGCCGCCCGCCATCAAACCCGGTCCCTTACCCCGCCTGATGGACCGGGAGATAAATGTTTGCCTACATATGTACTTTCTATTTATACAAAAATTTTTAATGTACCTTATGATCGCATTTTTTATGTAGCCAGCTCTCGGTCTATGAGTGAAATTAGTTTCAGAACGCCATTGCGGTACTGCTTTTCTGGAAAAATTTCACATAAATGTTATTTCGTATTGGCGTTCCGCTGGAAAATTTTCGAAATCACCCCTTACCTCAGAGAGCCTACGATATTAGATACATGAGTAAATTAGCAAATTACACAGGATGTACAGCAAGAGGAATATTTTCATCAATCCGACGAAAAAAAATCGACTCCTTTGCTTACGTAAGAAAAAGTCCTTTATATGTGTTGTAATTGTTTTTTTTTCTTTTACTTTTTCAAGAAATAACGTATATGTGAAGTTTTAATCTAACGTGAAAGAAGCACAAATATACAGGTATACTGCAGACACGTGTTTCGGGGCTACAAGGAACCCCTTTTTCAATGCGTGAAGTGTGAGCTTTAGGATGAAGAATCATCCGATAAAAGTTACCCTCCCTAAAGCTCACCACTTCACACATTTAAAAAGGGGTTCCTTGTAGCCCCGAAACACGTGTCTGCAGTATACTTGCATATTTGTACTTCTTTAACGTTGGATTAAAACTTCATATCAATCGCGCAAAGGTATTTATTTTCTTCAAATAACGTATTGTTAATTCACTGGAAAATGCTATGAAAATTTAAAACATATCATTTTGAACTCCTTGGGACATTGGGCCAATAATTAAAAATTGTATCATGAAACAGATTAAACAATTAATGTTTACTTTTTGCTTTTTTATTTATTGAGAATATTCGGGTATTATTTAATACTATTTTTTATTTATGAATTGTGCTCGTCGTCACATAATTGACTGAAAAAGTTAAACTCAAAACTAACACTAACTTAAAGTAGTCACACGGCGGTTTACGTTTGGCTGAAAGTTTTTTAAACAGATTTGCTCCTTAAAAACAAAAATTACACATTTCATTTAGAAGGGGGAGGGGGGTAATATGAAATAGTTCGGATAATACGGAATAGGAAGTTGAAATTTAAAAATGAGGTATATACGTACATATATACTTCAAAAGAAAAAGTTTTATTGGGTCACATAAAAGTATCAATTAATATTATAAGGGTCCCAGATATCTCGGGTTTCAGGTCGCTTGAGCCAGAAACAAACCTTGGCTACTATTTCGAAAACAAAGATTCTTTTCCATTCTTATTCAGATTTTAATCGATTCTTATGTTTTATATACAAAGAATTGTAACGTCTAGTTTTAAAAAATGAAAAAACACATTCTCTCCTCTGATGTTCCTTGAGAATGTAGCAGAGCTGAGTTATAGACGCACTCAGCAATTTATTTTATTTCCCTGAAATGTGTAAAATTCTTTCTTTTTTGAAAAAAAAAAATCAAATACATTTAGTAAAGCCCTCTTCAGGCTCTGTTTGGCAAATCTTAACGATATGCCAAAACAACAAATGAACATTATGATCTGACTCTTGTTTTGAAACTGCTTTCCGCGGAAGATGTCTTAGCTTTTCTTAAGCTAAGATTCCACTTAAAGATACTATGTATTTCATTGGCTGTTGTAGCCCAATTTCATGTAATAATGCATCTCTCGTCTTTTCAACAGCGTAGGCGGGTTTTACGAAGGCTGAATCAATTCAGACAGCGTGTTGTAGTTTCAATTTTTTGATGCAAGCTTCAACTTTGATAGTCGAGAAAACTTCCTTATTAGCCATTAGTTACGTTCAAAAAGAAGGTCATCTTTTGAGACCGCCTTTTGAGATATTTCTATGGGTTCTAAGAATAAATGCCTAAAAATTTCATGGTACGCAGAAAACTTTTCTTTTATCGGTACTCGATGTAACAGTGTTGGTGTAAATTTCGATAAGAATCCGGTGATTGAGCTCTGGGCCCCCGGTTTAAAGCCGCCCCCCCCTCCCCTCTGAAATTGGACACTTTGTAATCGCGGTCACGTTATCCAAACATTAATAACATGGGTGATTGTGTACGGTATTCGAATTCAGACGGCCGATAGAAAAACTTCATGTGAAACTGATTGTATTAATGTTATTGTATGCTTAAGCATTAAAGACTATTGTCTTTTATATGAACCACCCAATTAATTCACAACAACTATTTTATTTTAGCATTAATAGCTGAAAATAGTCATAAATGTATACTCCTCTATCCTGTCCAAATACTAGTTTTTAAACAAACATGTTCGACGTTGAATTTTTGCTATCTTGGCATAGTGTTTTTTACCATAATCATACAGGCACATAAACATTGAGACATATTCCATCAATAAGCATTGATAAAATATTTATTTATATCTTTAAAAAATACACTTTTTGAGGTGCCACATCAACAGTGTCATCCTCACCTGACGAACTTCAAAGACTGAAATTTAGCATAAAAATGCAAAAAGATGACCTTGACTGCGAATAACCAGTATAATATTGAGTAAAGTTAAAAGCAAGTTAAGAGGTTTAAAAAAATCGAATATCATTGCATCAGTTCTCGTTGAAAGTGCAGAAAAGCGTATTGCGCCAGTCGCTGTATTATTTCCCCTGGTAAGTATAAGTTTTGATATTTCATTCGTTACCTAAATGTGCGCATGTATAATGTAATGCTTATTGTGTGCAGACATCACGAAGTACATGAAGTTCTGGTAAAAAGAACATTTGATGCTTTTATAGGTAATGTGTGATTTTGTCACTTCTCTGGCGTCACTCCCCTAGCAGTTTTGTCCTCAAAAGGGGATTAAAATTATGTAAAAAGCATAAAAAAATCCATTTTTAATCTTAATTTTCCCTGTGAATGAAATTTGAATGAATGTAAATAATGCGGGAAGTATTTTTTGTAAACTATCTGCGGTGCGACTTGTATGCAATATGCCGTGTTTTCGAGATTGATTTTTTTTAATTTTATTACAACGCGAAAAAAACATTTTGAACACAGGTCTTATAGAAATGAGTCCATACTCTACTTTTACACCGAAAAATTAGTGAAATAATAGTAAATCAAACCAGAATTCTGACAGTGTCACTCCCCTGGCTAGTCATTTTCCCCTGGTATCGATAAAACCCACGAAAAAATGGAATTTTGTCTGGCCCTTACCACTACAATCATAAAATTAGCGGCCACTAATGAAAAATGAGTGAGAAATTAAACAGATTATTTTTTCTTTATCGACACAAAAAACTCATTGACCGTAGAATCACCCATATACTAAATTATGTTTAATGTTTTAAGATTTTCCAAATTTAGTGTTTTCTGTCAGCAGAATATTCATCTACATTTCAATTTAGTTCATTACAAAATACAAAATAGACTAAATAATTTTAAATATTTTGCTTTCATATCAAAATGTTTGTATGCAGTAGTTTTCATTATGTAATTATTGCAACTAATCAGGCCCGTCATTTGAGGGAGGAGAGGACAGGGGCGGGTCCAGAAAAAGTTCTCGGAAGGAGCCATCCTTTGTGTATGTAGAAAGGGGGAAGGAGGGGGAGGGATTGATTTATTAAAAAAGTGCTTTGGCAAAAACTTCTTCAATAGTTAACTATGAAATTTCATACATTAGTTATAAACAAAAGAATGCAGTTAAAATCTAGATTTCCTAACATACAAGCACGTAAATTTACTTTCCTTTGCAATTTTGAAGCAATGTAGCAGAAATTTTAGCAAAATAAAACTACTAGGCAATTGAAGTAAATATTAGCCAACGTTAATCCATGTCTAAATTTAGAGAGCATTGTTTAAAAGTATCAGTTGATGCATGACTGAAAAAATACCAAACAAGTTATGGTAAATATTTTAACAAAAAAATAAATAAATAAATAAATAAAATAAAATAAAATAAAATAAAATAAAAATTCGTGCTCGATTAAGAGTTTAAAAATCGAAATTATATAACTTTCATCAAAACATGAGCACAGTTCTAAGGGGGGAACTAGCTAAATTTTATATTCTTTACGAAGCTTGACACGCTAAAAAATGAAATCTGAATATGTGTTGTGTAGAGATTTTGGTGCTTCTTGAAGGTTTATATAATCTATGGTTCATCGAGAGTAAAGCTCCTATTCAGGCATTGACGAGCACAAATCCTAGTTTTTGTACGGATAAATTGTAATTCTGTCAATATAATTTTCTATAAATATATTTATGTCCCAACGAGATTGTAATAGACAAAGTCACATAATCTTCATTCATTCTCGTTTGCAAACTAGTTTTAAATCTGCATATAGCTGAAAAAATCTTTCGGCGGACTGTACCAAAGGTCAGAACCACAAGTAGGGTATAAAAAAATTTAAGCATTTAAAAAACAAATGCTTAAAAAGAAAATATTTCCACCAAATTAGAAAATCGTTCTTTTTCCTGTTTTAACTGGAGATAAGATGTTTAGCATGCCTCAAGTTTGGTCTGTTCGAGTTTGACTGATACAACGACGAAGTTTAAAATAGTCTGAATTTCTTTGAGCAGAAGAGTCTGAGGAAAACGATTGATTAAGAGGGTGGATCATGGAAGCTATGCCTCCTGCAAGGTTCTAAAAATATTTGAGCGCAGCATTTTGAGGACTTAAAATGTCAAAACTTTACTAGCGAAGAGCCCCAGACCCCTGTTAGAGCTGAACTATGACCCATATGACGCTCTTTTCTTCTTATTTTTTTTTTCTTTCATATGAAATTCAAAAAAAAAAAAAAAAAATTAAGACACCTTTTATGACATTCGAGGATAGGATAAGGTTCTGAACTGTCCCCCGGATATTTTTCCAAATTCTTTCTAAAAACGCAATTTTAGACTGATATATGGGCGTCCGGGGGGGGGGGGGGGGTCCTACCCCGGAAAAATTTTGAAGTTTAAATCATAGAATCGCAGCTGTGGGCCACATTTAATGACATTATGAGAAGGGATAGGGTTCAGTATTCTCCCATTTCACCCTAAAAGTCTTTGAAATTAAAGCTCTAAAAACGAAGTTTGAAGCTACCTTTGGTCAGGTCAGAGGAATGAATTGCTTTGAATACACCTTTCCATTCCCTCCTTGGCTACGTCATAATTATCTTTTATTTACTTGAAAAAAATACATATATATATATATATATTATGGGAAACCCTCCCAGAGTATTTCTTTTCCAAAATCATGTGGCTGTTTTAGATAATAAAATATTCAATACCCAATTCATTATTTTTATTTGCTTGTTTGAAATACATACGTCCTCTAAACACATTTTTCACATTTTGAACTGAGTTGTTGCTTTGGAATGGTACCTTGGATATATTTTTATGCTCTATTTTAAATATCAAGCAGCCTTCATCTCTTAATAATTTTGTTAATTAATGCCACATGAGCATGGTTTGAAAGTTCTTTTATATTCGTTTAATTTTTCATGAACTCTTAATAAATTTTTATCATTACTCGGAGAATAAAACCAAATCGATTTAATCAATAGAAAATCATATTTGTCACGAATAAAACAATACCGCAGAGTGTTTAAAAACATGGAAAATTTAATGTTGAAATTTAAAAAATTTGCTTTCGGCAGGAATTTCTAGTGCTTATTCTAATGAAATTTTAGTTTTGAAAGTAAATTAACTAAAAGGATGTTACTGTCTGAAGAATTGTTTGAAAAGTGTATATATAGATCTGTAATATATTATATATATATATATATTATATATATATATTATAATATATATATAATATATATATATATATATTTATATATATATATGCTTCTATGTAAAAAATAGTGGTACAGTTAAGAGAATTTTAAATATTCAAGACCTAGTTTTCATTTTTGAAAATTTCTCTCGGCTCTCGGAGGGGGCCATGCCCCCTCCCCCTCTGGAACCCGCTACTGGGGGAGGGGGGAGGTCAATTGTCCCCTGCATTTGGGAAAATAATGCATTTACATGTAGGTGGGAGTGGTTTTTGCTATGACTAATGTCGGGGGTGCCCACAGGGGGGGGATTATGGCGCAAGTTGCGCCATCAAAATTTTTGGGGGGGAATTTTAAAACTAATTCATATATTTATTTATTTAAATTATTCATTAATTATTTTTTTAATTTAAATTATTTGCTGTTTTTTTTGGAAATAAAAATTATTCATTTATTTATTTTTTTAAATCAAAAAAATTTTTTTTCGTTATTACAATTTTTTATTTATTTATTTCCTGTGTGTGTGCTTGGAATGTCTGGAAGAGAACAAAAGCGATTCTATTCCGTGCACAATTAGCACTTTTAAAAAATTAATAATAAATAAAAAAATAATGGTTATAGTTTAAAAAAATAAATAAATATAAAAAAATAAATATTTAAAAAAAATAAATATTTAATAAATAAATAAATATTTAAATAAATAAATAAATTTAATAAAAAGAGGGGTAAAAATAAAAAGCATAAGAGGATTGTAAAAATTTGGGGGGGGGGGGAATTTGCGCCATTGAGCTTGGGGGGATGGGCACCCCTGACTAATGTGGTTATGACTGATATTATTGACAGCGAGTGCAAAGAGATGTAAGTCATACAAAACGCTGCGCTTCATGTCGCAAGGAATATTTGTCTGACTAATGTCAAATATTTTGAGTTCGAATTATTTTTTCATACTCTTGATTTCCCTAAATATAAGTCTGAGGACTCAGGGTCCGTATAAAAAGTAGTTAGACATCGTATTTTTTTACTAAATGTTTTTATCGCTTCGAATTTTTACTATCTTAACTTTGCACCTTATTTTGAGCATTTTTGCATTTGGAAGCATGCATTTATGACGAACGGTTACGAAAACAAAGGTCTTGCATATTAAACGGGAATACGCAGTATAATTGAATGAAGTGGTGACATGAAGTGATGACGATTTGCAGAACTTCAGAGTTTTGGATTCACCATGAGACATTAACTGCATGTTCTCAAAAACTCATTAAAATTCACTCAAGGGTTTGAAGGAGTTATATATAAAATAAGAAAGTATGGTTGTCCGATATTTCCCGAATCTCCTCTGTATTCTTACGTGAAAAAGGAAAATATTTATTTGAAAAATATGTATTTTTGAAACTATAATTATCAATTATACAGCTTGTGCAGTTTTAGGATAAAATGGCATCTGAAGAAACGGAATTGTCTGGTGGCATTCATCAAAAAAGTGATCAAAAAGCTTTTCTCACAGTAGAAACCCATATACCAGGATATAAACACAAGCTCAACAACGATAGTGATGACCACAGCCTTCAAGACTTGTCAGATGGGTAAGCATATTTTTTGAATTGTGAAAGGCTTATACTTTTTGCTGTTGCAAATATTTGGTCCAAAACCCAAGTAGCACAATTCGTTTTTTAAAGGTTGTAAAATGGTTATTAACGTTGTAACAACCGCTTAAAAACGTTTAAAGGTTATTTGTGCTACCTGGGAAAATAGTGTTGTTCAATGGTTTAAGAAAAATGCCATTTTTAAATTGGATATTAAATATGGGTTATTTTCAAAATTTGCTTACATTTGCTGTCCGGAGGTTAAAAACACGATTTTGAAGCATATCTTATATTTTAAATTCAATGCGAACAATTATTTTCTGCAAGAAATACCCCCAAAAAAATTCTATCACTCAACAAATTATTGAAATTTATTTATTTATTTTTATATTAGTCTTTAAAAATGAGAATCAAGGCAAAAACGCTTGTCCATTTCCAATTTTCGCAAGTTCAACTATTTTTTCCTATATTTAATGGTCAAAAAAAGTAAATGCGACATAGTATTTTTATATATTGACTATTAGTATATGGTATTCATGATAAATATTGACAATAGTAATTTTATTTCAATAAGAAATGTGTGAATATATTTTGTCCAGAAGTTCTTGTCAAGTCCGTTACCCTAAGATTATTTTAGCTAAAAAAAGTATTTATTGAAGTCAAAAGATGGTAACACGTATTCAGTTAACTTAACAAATTAGTGACGTAACTATTTTGTACCATTTTGTTTCCCTGAGTCGAGAAGTATTGCTGTGGCGTTTCGCACAAAATTTTTTCCAGGTGCGTATTTTTATTCTTTGTCAAGTCTGTTACCAAAGATTTTAGTATTAATTTTTACTTTTCTAAACTTTTACCCTGAAATATTGTTTATTATACAACTCTAAGAAAATGCATATTGTTGTTCAATTTTAAAATTCGACAACCTAGTCATAATTTGACATTTTGGTTGAAATGTCAAGTCCGTTACTGGTCAAATCCGTTACCAAATGTCAAATTCGTTACCATAGAGTTTTTGATCAATATTTTAATCATCACAAACATCGTTTTTGGCTTCAGGGCACAAATAATTTCAAATGAAGTTGGTTCTAGGCTCTATGATATAGTTTAAAAGTCAGATTTCATATTGATTTTGTATGTTAACGGACGACAATTTTCCTTGCAACCTAAAGTTTTACAATAGCATTTGAATACTTAATTATTCATCAAAGTGTACAACCAATTATTTTTTCACACACCTACAATATGTGACTAAACATCTGTTAGTGTTTCTAAAAGAAAATAGCAAATTAAAAAAATTACTTAAAATTTTTGAAATGTAAGCATATGGTGAAAATGACCCATATACCATGTTTGCATTTTTTTTTCATTCTACTGAGTAATATTATGTTATCCAAATAGTGTGTTATTCTGGCAGTGTCGGAACTAGCAGATAGAGGCTTTGCTTTTATTGAATAACAAACTTATAATGGTGAAGTTCATAAGGTTGAATTGATAAAGTATTATATGAAACTTAATTTGATTTTTTTTGTTTAAATTTACCTTCTACGTTACAAGCTTATGTTATTCAATAGAAACACAGCTTCAGCCGTCCAGTCTCGCACCTGACATTTTTTATTAAATTTATATTTCGCACCTTCATTTTTTTTCTTCTTCCTTTCTTCTACTTATTTTTATCCGACTGGAAGGAGCCTCAATGATTTTAGAAATAATGTGTAAGCATTTTACTTTCCATTTCTCATAATGTATTTCCATTTTATGTTATCGTTTCAGACCCAAAAATGATGGAACTTTACATGCTTTAAGTGGCTTATATGCTCAAATTGTTGTGGTTGTTGCAGCAATACTGGTCTTCACTGAACTTCTGCACAGACCAGTTCCTTTATTCTTCTTTGATGTAAGAAATGTGCTGTTTAATTTTTGACTGCAAAAAGCAAAGCTTTATATGGATACAGACTAATATTTTAAGGGGGGGGGGTGCAGACTATGCTCAAGAATGAAATTTTGGGTACGAAAATTTTCTGGTGCTGTTTGGGTGTCAATAAAAAGCACCTAATCAACTAGGAATAATGCACTTAGTCCGGCATAAAAATTCTTTAACTTTTTGTTGGAAGTAAAAGGATGTAATGTTTCAAGCAGTTATTTAGAAATTAATTTAAAACATTATTATAATGATACTTTATTCGTGAAGTGTTTGAACGCAATGTGTATAATATATTTGCCATAATATTTAACAAACATCTATCTTGCATGCGGAAAAATACCACTAAAACATTGAGTAAAAATATTGCGAAAATGTAATTACAAAATGAATATTTTATGAACATGATTTGGGCATAGTTAGATACTCGCCAACAGATTTTTTCAGTCGCACGAAAGTTAGATGTGGACGTAGCAGTCATGGAATCTATGTCCGATTTAGTACATCTCTGGATATGTTTTCATCTGCTTAGGTTTTATCACTTATTTCTTTTTTTCCTCTACGTTACCAAAAAAGGGTGGGGGGGAGCAATATTTTATCGCCCGAAAGTTTCATTGTTCCTGTTTGTTTTTGTTACACACAACTTTCGTAAAACAGAGCTCTACAGCAGCATGGTTTCATTTTAACCTGAAGCAAAATTCCGGTAATTCTCATATAACACAGTTTTACTCAAAAAAATTAGAACAATTTTGCAAATTTTTGTATAACACCCAATTCTAGAGCATCAGATAACATTTTCTCCACATCACATTTTAAAACTAGATTGCGTAAAATAATAAGGAAAATGAATAAGGAACTAGTGATTGCATATCAAAATAGTTATACGCACAAATATTTTATCAATTTATGTTATATCTGCGGATCAGGAATTATGTTTTACAGTAAATCTCTTGACGAATGAATTGTATTCCGAAACTGATTTAATTTCAAGAAAATGCACATTGAAAATACCGTATTTTTCGCCGTATAAGACGCATTTTTTCTCTCCAAAATCGGGGGGGGGGATCCCC
Organism: Uloborus plumipes; assembly: GCA_038373865.1. NCBI lineage: Eukaryota > Metazoa > Arthropoda > Arachnida > Araneae > Uloboridae > Uloborus > Uloborus plumipes. Next base: position 1,365 of record JAXGGA010023216.1, on the reverse strand, counting down.
CCCACCCCGATTTTGGGAAAAAAGTGCGTCTTATACGGCGAAAAATACGGTACATATTGCATTGTACAGATACACACAAGAAAAGTAAACAACTTAGGACCCCCCCCCCCCGCTCCTTAGAACTGGTTTTCTTACGCACAGAAATTCAGTAATTAAGAATGAAAATAATTTTCATTGAATATTATTTTGTACATTTTCAATAACTTTTCAGTATATTTTTAAGAGTCTCTAGCACTAAATTTCGAAGAAGAGAAAATATATGCAAGAAATAAAACTTTAATAAACAAGAAGAGGCACGTTATAAATGAGATTTCGTTATCGGCACTTTTTTAAAGATCAGATTTCCAGGAAGAAAACAAAATATGCTAGAAACAATGATTCGATTAATGAGAAGAGAATATTGTTTCCAACACTTTTTACGCAAGTTCCTGCCACTACGGCAACTCGCTCAACCCGCCTGGGGCGGGTTCTTGTAAACCTCTGCTCTCCTGATTTACACCGGATTCGGCTTTGTATTTCGGGGGTTTCGCCCACGAAAAGTGTCGAGGACTCACATGACAAAACTTTCGATCTCTCTCACACTCCCGGGCTTTAATCTCAAACTCGACCATGGTCAGAAAAGTTCACTAAATGAAAATAGAGATGGTGTTTGTTGGATATCGTTATAACTATTCATAAATATTGTATTTTACCAACGCTTGTACTGTTAGTTTTACACTTTAACGAAACTGGAATTCATAAATATAGTCAAATAATAGGCGTATTTTTGCTTAAAAATAAGTTTTTCCCAACATTAGCTGGAAATTAAATTTAAGCAGATTGTTTGGGAAAAAATGTTTTATGCAGTATATATATATATATATATATATATATATATATATATATATATATTTTGTAATAACGCATCGGATAATCTTTCTTTGGTTATTTTCAGAGATACGTCTTCATATTTTTAATTGGTGGAGCAATCCTTTGTTTTGTTTGTGCTTATGTAACAATTTTAATGAGCAAATGCCCAAGATGGATCAACAGGAGTTACGGAGAAAAGGGCTACAATCCTTCCTTTACATCACGTTTTGTGAAGAACCTTCTTTTTTCCGATATCAGCATCTATTTGAGAATAGGATCTGTTGGTAAGGTTTTTTCCTTGTCCTTCTTAATTATACCGTTAAAAAACTTTGAATCAGTTAAATTTTCAGTAGAAAAATTCATTTTTTTAAAATAAAAATTTTAATTTTTTAAAATTCTGCCTCTCATTATCTCTTTCTCAAACACGCACACAAAAACGAGATACAATAAAGAGCAGAAATATAAAGGTCCCTTTTTAGACATCTCAACAATTTTGATTCATCCCTTTTGTGCATC
>JAXGGA010023215.1:0-13800 GCA_038373865.1 Uloborus plumipes | reverse complement strand
AATTGCTTGTGCACTCATTTCGCATTTAGAGCAGTGCTGCCGTGCGAAGCACGCTGCACTTTTCAACAAAATTGAGCTCTTGTCACGAGGTCGTTCTAAGGAACTTATTTTACCTAAATGCAATGTTTTATGGTCATTTGAGAATGGGAAATATTTTTAAAAAAATTCTGAAAAAGTACCGTAAATAAAAATGTTTTCCGTGAAGAAATCGGACAAGAACCTCCATTGTGGAGTCAAAATATGCAAGAGATGGCCGCCGAGGGACCTTGACTCGTCGGATCACCTTGGACACGGAGCGCATTCACATTTTTATGCAATCCTTTCGCTAGTGTTTAGTTTATTTTGCAGCACCCGTATCTCGGTCGGCTGGAGTGTCGAGATGGTTTATCTGCTGTTTTTGTTTATTGTTTTAAATTAATACATTTTGAGAAACTTAACCTGATTTTGTCTAAGAGGTTTTCGTTCTTGAATGTAAGCAAACCAGGTTTGTTAGTCACGGGAAATATGGCTAAGTATGATAAAATAATAAAACTGCTTGTGTACTCATTTTGGGCAGTAGCTCTCAACCAGTGGTCGGAAGTAGCGCTCTACAAGTAGCGAAACTACTGTAGTAGCTACATCTTTTAGAAATTTGTAGTGTAGCGTGTAGCGCACTACTTAAAAAAAAAAAAAAGTAGTGGGTAGCGCGGTACAAAAAAAATAGTAGTTTGTAGCGATTTCTGGAAACCACTTTTAAATTTGTTAAAAAAAGGGGGGGGGGGAAAGAAATTTAAGAAAGGAACAAGGTTTAATTGAATCTTACTGGTGCAAATTTTACACTACTCAGGGTCCAAGTCAAAAAAATATATGTATCTGGTTGAAATTAAGAGGAACGTATTCAAATCTGTAGCTGTAGACGTAGATTAATGCTTTGAGGAAATTAAAAAGCTTTAAATAATCAAGAAAACAATGAATATTGGAAAAATTACAAGCATTTCCCGAATTAAATATTCACTTGCAAAAAATTAACAAAAATGTGTTGCCTGAATTCTTTAAACTTTTGAATATCTTAATGCAGGTGAATGTTCCTAAAAATTGTAAAAAATAGCTTAAAATGACGAATTGCTACAAAAAGAAAAGAAAAGAGAGAGAAAGAATAGACAATTCTTAGTAACATTCCAAGCTAATCTAAACCACTTTTCGATTTTTTTTTCCTCCAATCCTCAAGCGGTATATGCTTTCTATTTTATTTATACTTTAAAAAGTATATATATAGAGAGTAGCGACTACATTTCAAAATGTAGTTTGTAGTTGCTATATTTTGAAAAAAGTAGTTGTAGTTTTAGCTCGCTAACAAAAAAAAATTTGATTTTTCTAACCACTGCTCTTAACCTGTGGTCCGTGTATAATCACTGCCTACTCGATACAAAGCCGGTTTAGAGTTCCCCCCTTTCCCCGTGACGTCATGAACTGGGGGCGAGCTGCCACCTCACCCTCAGAGTACTACGGGGCACGCTCTGTGAAGGTGTGAAGCTTGACCACGTGCGTTATGCTGAAGCGAATGCGAAGCAAATTAGTTTCTAGGTAAGTGTTTTTTCATATATTATGTTCCCATTAACTTTTTTATTTGCTCTTAGACAAAGTACTTAGTGAGTGTTTTGGTAAATATTGTAACCAAAAATTTTATTTCTTTTTCAGTTAAGGAATGCCCTACAAGTGTTCCATCCCGAATTGCAATGTGAATTATAATGAAGAAAGCAAAGTGCATGTCTTCCGATTCCCGAGAAATGAGGAGATGCGTAAAAAATGGGAACGAGCCATCCCTCGAAATGATTATACACAGAAAATTTTAGAGTAAGTACTTTTAATGTATATGCATAGTGTATGGCTTATTTTTGATCTCACGTACATTTCTTGATCACATGTTCTACGTTTGGCACAAACTTAGGATAAAATTAGATACCTCGATATATTTTGCACAAACAATAAGGATTTCTAAATTTCAATAATCAATATTTAAAATAAAAATCTACAATACCGACTATGTTACATGGCTAAAAATAGTTCAATTAACTGTAACGTTTTAAAACATTACCTTTAATTGTAATATTTATATTATAATAAAATTTGGCGCAGAACTCTGTAACAGAAAATTGGAAATGCAATTAAAAATAATCGATACAGTTTAATTGCCCGGTTAACAATTACTTATTATTAATATTAGATATGATTAGTATTGTTATTCCTTTTTAAGCTTTTTTTTCTCATTGCAGGTCTGTGAGAGGCATTTTCCTAAGGAAATGATAGAATGGGAAACTTCTGGTTTTGATGAGAAGAATGGAAAATCAATAACAGCGAGACTAGATAGACCGCGATTGAAGAAGGATGCCATTCCATCAATTTTCCAGAATTGTCCAACCTATTTAAGCAAAAAAGTGACTGTTAGGGAATCTCCCAGTGAAAAAAGGATGAAACGGGAACAAAACGACATAGCTGCAGCAATCGAAAACAGTAAGATTTCAAAACTGCTATATGATAAAAATGTAAAATTTTCAAATTTTTCCGAGTTGATTGAAATTCATAAAAAGCATGCAGTTTCTGATATTTGGAATGTTGTTGTTAAAAATAATAGTTTGATGTATTTAAATTTAAACTTAAATGATAGTAATGTGCAATTAGATTACTTTGTATCAATTAATGATCCATTACAGTTAAATGTGTTTTATAAAGGTAATATGTTAACTAAAATAAGTGGTATTACTTTGCCTTTAATTGTAGACGATATAAATCAAATTTTGGATATTTTAGAGAAAGTTGAAAAACTAGAGTCTGTTTCGTTTAATTACATGCAAAATATAATTGAAATTGTACAGCAACTTTTAACGATATTGCAACAAAAATTAGACGAATTTTGTGACAGAAAATTATCTTTTATCATTGAACAATTGTCGCTCTTAAATGCCAGTCCTGAAAAAATAAGATATTCACCAGATCTGCTTATTTTTTCCTCGATGTTTTATTTAACTTCGCCTCAAGCCTATAAATTTGTTCGGGGGATGGGAAATTTAACTTTACCACATCCATCAACGCTTAAAAGAATTAACTCAAAATTAAGTGTAAATCCAATTGATGAGTTAAATAGTTCTGACTTTTTGAAATATGCGCGCATAAAATTTGACAGTCTTAAATGTGAAGATATTTATGTTTCATTAATGATGGACGAAATACATTTAAAACCCTATTTAGATTACAAAGGGGGTAATATAGTAGGGACTGCATTTAATATTACATACTTAACTGGTTATTGTGTACATTCAGTGCTAAAACGTTTAAACTGCGATAACTGTGAAGATTTATTGGTAATTGATCAAGCTTTACCGCATCATTCCAAATATGAATACATTACTAATTGTGACAGAGGAGGTTTGAAATATCCCAGTGAGCAGGCAATTAATATTGTGGCTCACAATTTCATAGTCATACAAAAATTAATTAGTTCAAACTTTGAAAATAAATTTTTGTTGTCAAACGATCAGCAAACTGTTGCTATATGTACAACAGAAAGTGTTCTTCAGACCAAAGAAATGGAGGTTTTGACATGTGTATTACATTCACCAACTTATATAATTAAATTGTTGTTGCGTTCTTCAACAAATACGTTGCTGAAAAATTATTGTAAAAGTAAACACGAAGAAAACCAAAACAATAGTAAAAAACGAAAATTAGATAATTTTAAGAAATGAATTTTCTAAATAACTGAATATTGTTAACTTTCTGAATATTATTTCTTTAAATATGTATTATTGTATATGTTTGTGAAATATGCAATAAATGTTTCTGCAACTAATGTGCATTGATTTATTTCAATTTATATTTATATTTTCATGTTGCTTTACATAAAATGATGAAAATATTCTTAAGTTAAATAGCTGTTCAGTAAATTTGTTGTTTGAAACGTATCTGTTATATCTTGTTTGGAAAACGTTGAATTCAGTCATAAAAGTTGAAATTTCTATTAGATTACTCTTCATTAGATATAAAAATGTAATAACTTACCTATTTCAGTATACAAGTAGAAGAGTACAGAAATAAAATTTTAATACTTTAATCAACATATCTTGCGTAACATATTTATACTCATCATTGATGCTCTAATGAGTTCGAAAACTTAACATTGAAATAGTAAAATAATTATTTTTAGGTAACACATTTTAATATTCTATGGCTTTCATTATGTTTGCTTTTGTGTTAATATTCTTCGATTTCCTAAATAATAATATTCAACTCTCGAGCGAAAATTTGTTAAACAAAAAAAACAAAAAATAAAATAAAATAAAAAGAGGGAGGAGGGTCGAAAAGTAGTAAAAACCATATTTAAAGCGTCAACTCAAGAGAAATCAATCGCCTCCAGTTCGTGACGTCATGCGGTGGGTGACTTGGCTTTGCTTCGAGTCGGCAGTGGTATAATTCGACTTCGCAGAGATGGCCTATGACTCCTCCTTTTTTCAGGACTGTCCATTTTTAGGAAGGGGTGATACGCAGATAAAAATTGAGGAAGGGGATTCACAATTGTGGTATTGGTTATAAAGCTTGAATACGTCACCTTGCTTACCTTTAATTGGTCTCCCAATTTGAGAAATTAGCCAAAGAGGAAACTATTTTAATTTTTGCACAATCGAGAAAGATTTCTCATTGGATACAAGAAAGTAGGTGGGTCTTGGTTTTATATCTTTCCGCAGCCATTGGCCATTGACTGCAACGCCTCCAACTGTTCATTTAAATTTACAAACAAAATGGTAACATAAGGGTTGCAATAAAGAAAGCAAAGACTTGTTTTCACTTCCTCGCCAAATGCAGGTGTGGCTCGAAGAATTATTTAATATTTCATAAAACTTATCACTTCGCCAAAATGTCGCTAAACTTGCAAATATGGCACACTGGAGTTTTTTTCTTCTCTACCTATTTTAAGGAATGGACTCGTTTTCTCATTTGATTGACACCGGCCATCTCGTCGCGGTTGAATAATACTCCTTGGAGCACGCGAAAACCCTTAGAAGGTACGCATTGAAAAACCAAAACGTTTTCAATTTTTTTTCCCCTTGTGCTATATTTTAACTGTGACGAAAGCTTGATTAATATGTTAATTTGCATTAAAGAAAACATTTTGCAGTGACTGATGGATTGTTTTGTCCTGGGAAGATAAACCGCAGTTTCTACAAATTTTTCACTTTTTTACATTTTTGTCATCTTTTGTACTTTAGCTTTATGAGACAAGCTTTCGACAACTGTTAGCAGGCTTTATAATTGTTTGTGGGGAATAAAAAACCCTTTTTTCAAACCCTCTCAAAACTTATACGCCTTGGGTAAATAAACCGTAGTGTATCTTCTTCAAATGTTGCAGTAGGTAGTGGGAGCCTGATCCTTTCAAATGTTGCTGTAGGTCAGTGGTGGCCAACCCGCGGCACGCGTGCCACAATGTGGCACGGCAGAGCAGTAACAGTGGCACGTGAAGACTTTTGAAAAAATTCCAAAATTGAGGGGGGGGGGGAATTTCGATCTCAAAAATATTGATAAAAACTAAAACCCTTGACTGATAAATATAGGGATATTATGACGATTAAGTGTCAGGAGTAGGGATGCACCGATAAGCAAATTGGCCGATTACCGATTACCGATTAATCAGCTGTTGATAATCGGCCGATTAATCGGCTGAGCCGATTAATGATAAGTATAATTGTTTTTATACTACCAATTTTACCATCACTGTTTTTTATCTCTTGATACAATTCCAAATTTAGAAATAGTAAGTAATTTATTTCTGGGAGAAGATTTTTTTTCCATTTTATTAGTTTTCACAAAATAATTTCAATATTTTATAAAATTTCTTAGAACCAATTTTCATATTTGTGTCAATAATATTATTAACACATTGTTAGTTATGTTAATTGGAAATAAAAATTTATAAAAATAAAGGAGGGGAAGGGGAGTGTGTGGTGAACACTCTAATTTAGGAGTACTTTTAATTCATATATTTTAGTAATTAGTAGCAATTTAATTCAATACTTTTATTCTTTGAAAATTAGAAGTTCTCTGAAAGCACTAAGGAGAAAACTATCGCCACATGAAAAATATTGCATCATTGTCTATTTATATTTATTCAAAGTAGAATAATTAATTAAAAAAAAACTTTATATCAACTGTGAGGATTATTATTACTGTTAATAAAATTATTCATCATAGTTTCCTAGTGAAAGTATACTTTAAAGGATAATATCTGAAAAATATTTTTCAGCCGATTAATCGGCCTGATTTTGCCGATTAATAATAATCGGCCTATTATTATTAATCTACAAATTGGCCGATTATGGCCGATTAATCGGTACTGCCGATTAATCGGTGCATCCCTAGTCAGGAGGCTAACTTACAAATTGTCTTAACTACAATATTGCAAAGTACTTACCTTTGGACATCCAACGAAAGCTGTGACGCTACAGACAATGCTTTGTAAAGCATATTTGTGCTTGACACGAATGAAACTTTCGATGCTGCAGAATGGATTCTTGATCTGCTACTTAGTATAGTTTCAGCTACTGGTGTTGAATTTTTTTAAAAAAAGTTAACTCTGCAAGTAAAATTAAGAAACCAGATAGGGCAAAAATCGGTACGGTTGCACAAACGAAAATCCTTAATTTTTTTTTGTTACATTACTTCAAAATAATTTGGGAAAAAAACTTTAAAGTATCATCGAGTTATTTATCACAAACTCCTTGCCAGAGACTTTTTCTCTGCTGGTGACCCCGTAGAGTTCACTGTTTCAACAAACTACGAATTAGAGCTCTGAATGTTTTGTGAACTTTTCCCAGGGGAAAGAGGAGAGCATGGCAAGTTACTCCTTCATTGAAATGTGCAATAGCTGTCCAAAGGAAAAATAGTCATAAGATTTCAGAATTTTAGGGAGTGTGCTTTTTAAAGTGTCTGGAAGGAAAGCAATGAGGACTTGCTACTTAGGAATGAAGAATAGCGAATGAATTTAGCTATGTCATCTCTTATTATCCGGCGTTAAGTAATTTAAGTTTAAAATGGTATAAAAAAGTTTCCTAAACCAGTATAGGCCATCTACATTTTTTTATGATGAAACTTCAGTTTCTTTCTCTCTACTTTGGCAAAAAAGAAAACATCAAATTTAATACTGAAAGTATAAAACCAAATTTTATAATTTTCCAATGATTATATGGAGAAAATTTTACACCCATTTTAAGTATACATTCAGTGTAGGTTTGATGATTTTCGGGATCACACAGGAAAAAAAAATGTTGATCTTTGTCTATTTCTCTGCAAGACACTACATCCAAATCAGAATTACTGACCTTTTGCATTGGTAATCAAACATAAGAGCTTTCTTCAACAGAAAGTCATCCATGTTATATAGAAATTTGGAAATTTGTACCAACAAAATATTTTCCACATTTACACACGTTAGCCGGCTGATGCTGTTGTAGATTTGGCAGTTGAATGCAGAAAAATCTTAATACCGTTGAATATTAATTGATAGCACTTAAAACACTTAAACTTCTTGGTATTCTCAAGAACTAATCCTAAAATTAAAGCCTTAGTAAAAAAGATACAAACTCATAAACCACATTAAGTTCAGACTATAATTTTTAGAATAGAATGTTTGATGTTATTTGTTTCTTTTTTAAGCATAAGCCAACTGACAAAACTTATAAAAGTGGTTATTAACGATAACTCTCAAGTTCGGACTTGTTTTATCTTTATTATCATTTAGATTTTAATTGCTCAGATTTACGAGAAAAAATGTCTCATTTGAGTAAGAATTACATAGTCCGCCAACCTAAAATCTATTTTTAACTTAAAAAATATTCAGCTTGTTGAAAAAATACAATGTGGCACGCTGAGCTTTTTCTCTCCAGATAGTGGCACTCTCCCTGAAAAGGTTGGCCACCCCTGCTGTAGGTAGTGGGTGCCTGATCCTTTTTGGTATCATTTAATTAGACAATTTTCAAAATAATGTAATCGTAATACTCCGAGTTAAATTATATGCAATCAAGTACTTGTCCAGTCAGTTCATAAAGGAAAAAAAGTGCAAATACAAACGAACACTCGGGCTAAACTCGTGCTGCTGAAATCGTCACAGAAGCAAAAATCGTCGATAAGACTGACTGAGAGAAGAACGAACATGAAAAATGCCTATTGGCGTATTTCATGTTCGTTCGGTCGTCGACTGATATTGAAAACGATTACGAAAAACTCGCAGACATTCACCTTCTTGAGTTTGCCGGAACCTATCCTCGAATAAAGGGTTTTCGTGTTTAATTTACCAATTCTGTACCTCAGAACCAGACTAACGTAAGTCCACTTTCGTCATTTTTCAGTAGAGGGGAAAAACGATGTATTAGACAATCGTTTTTCCCCTCTACCGAAAAATGACGAAAGTGGACTTACGTTAGTCTGGTTCTGAGGTACAGAATTTACCAGTGGGGCAAATTTAGCAACAAGCTTATGTTGAGAAAGATTTGTGTTGAACTTGATCAAGCTGAAGCCAAGCATTGATGAAGTTCACAGGGGAAAAATATAGAGCCTCGCGTTTTTTCAATTTTCTCAGACTTTTTAAATTTTATGGCTTAGCAATACATTTTTTTGTATAACGACTACGAAAGTTTTTTTTTTTTGCTTTTAGTTTTAATAACATTTTCTATATGTCATTAAACTTAAAATAATGTAACCAGTTTAATAAAACTACAGTGTTTTAGTTGGGGCATCGACTCCTAGTCTGGATCAAAATGCAGAGCTGTTCTTCAGATCCCCTTCCAACCACTTAAATCACGCTCAGTGATAGGTACGGAGTACCCTGAAACATAAAAATAGTTGCCATTTGAAACAATTTCCATAATTTATTGCTGATAAGGCATATTAATTCTTTTAAGGGAAAATGAAATTTATCATTTTTATATCGCCACTAAAAGTTACTGTAATTGTCTTTTTCTTCTTTTTTTTTCGTTCAGTACTTCCTCCAATACAGATTTCCATGGTAAACACTTTCAGAAAATAGTCCCTATACGAGGGAACCTGCCAAAACTCTCCAATTTTCCTTTGGAATCCAATGACATCAATTCCCGTTTCAGAAAAGTGTAACATATATATCCCTTATGCTATGCTCTCACTTACAATTACTGAAAAACAATAACAGTTAGTATTTTAAGAAGATAAAACATAATAAACTATCGGAGATCATTACCAACCTTCGACAGAATAGAACTTCCATTCTTCGTGTAGCACTTATTCGACCTTATTCATCGCGGGAAAAAATTCCATCCCGCAATGTTTTAGGGGACTTATACGCCATTAACTGCTAATTTATTGGCTCTGCCGGGGATCAACTGAACGGAGGAGATCCTTTGGCGGTGATTTTGGTCTCTTTAAGTGACGTTTTTATGGAGCTGTTTCGCTCAGAGCCCGATGCCAGTTATTAGAGAAAGGGATGGATTGATGATACAATGGCTCCCGAAGACAGCCTATTTGAGGAGATTTGGAGGGAAAATAAACAAGGGAAAGTAATTCAATGGACTCCGGAGTGCATTTTATTTCAGATTGCGCTTTTCGAATTTTGTACGCTTTTTGGTTTTTTGTCTTTATTGATTTATAAGTTGGTCTCAGAACGATCGTAATAAATTACGTTTTCTTAGGTATTTAGTTGGAGGAGTGTTTGCGTAATCTAACGCGTATATTGTTTAAAATCATTAGCATAAGTGGGTAAGTGGTAAAAACGTATCGAAAAGGATAGTTTTGTCCTATACCGAGGTTAACCTACTCATACACTCATGTACCCTGTATCTTCCTATCCATACGCTGTTAAAGAGTTTCCTGAAATTTTACGGTAAAAGTTACTGGTATCCATGTTGCCAGTAACTTTCACCGTAAAATATTTTTTTACTGTAAAATTTTACGAAAGAGAAAACGAGAATTAAAAAGCGCGAGATACGAACGACAAACATCGAACGGAACAATCCACGGTACCAGATGAGACACATCAGGAGAGCGGAAATACGGTGTTATCTGCATCTCACAGTTAGTCACGTGGTGATCAATTGGCGCGGCAATCGCAATTTTTTTATCGGTACAATTCCCTGTAAAAAATTTCTGTATGGTAAACGCTGCATTTTACAGTAACATTTACCATAAAAGCTTCTTGAATTTTTAACAGTGTAAGCAGACGTGTCTCGGATCTATCGTACTACGTTTCCTGTACCTTAAAGAGTAAATTTCTCTTTTTAATGAACTGTCTAAGTAGAAACAAGAGAAAAGTCGTATCCACCTTGATGGATATGATTCATTAGCATGCTACTCCATTTTAATGATTGTTTAATCGTCCGATGATTAGTCATTCTCTCATTTTCTCATTTCATGATTGATTGTCACTAAAGATTGATGAATAACATGATTTTTGATCTATCAAAATTTCTTAAAAAATAGGCAATCCTTGTTTGAAAGCCAAATCGTCATTCTGTCTCTCTGAGTTGAGGCTTGGACTAAATTATTACTCAGATTGAAATATTGTGAAATGAGTTGCATATCATTTGTACTTCATAAATTTCGTTCTTGGAAGAGCGGTATAATGTCATTTACTAAAAAAAAAAAAAAAGAAAGAAAGGACATGCGTGTTCCCTTAAAATTTAATTGATTGTTTTTATGCAATGTTGTCCCTTACAAATTAAGTTATTGTGTTGCAGGTCGACAGGCCACTTGGAGGACAGCACATACAGTAGCACGAGTGAGGGGGAGGAATACGACAGTGACCGAGAAGCAGCTGAAGATGATCCAAACAAACTGCTGGGAACATGGTTGGGACAGTTGCAGCAGATGGAAAGGGTAAGTCTTTTTTTTTCCTAGTTTTTTATTATTTAATTTTGTTGTATCAGGATTCAGCATCGCGTAGAATCTTTTGCAAGTATTTCACTTGCAAATAATGCACCGAAGAAGTATTCTAAAAGAGAAAGAGAGAGAGTAAATCCTTTTTTGGAATTGCCAGGCAAACGCCGCGAAGACTTTTTATTTCGTCATTGTCACGTGACAGTCGAGGGAGGCCTATAACATTTTGTTCCAAAAAGTGAAATTTACAGGGAATTTATTGGTAAGGGAACTGGCAATTTCCGTAACTAACCAATTTTCATTTGGAAATTTTCCCGCTTTGAGTGCCAACTTTAACTTTTTCGTCACCACCGGAACATATTTGTCTAACTGGCGATTTACCTCTGCATGAGGTAAATCTGATTTCAGATGCCTTTCTGTATTTCAATCACTATTTCAATATTGCTACACTACTGAGACATATAAATCCCACTGAAACGTACAATTGGGACACATGTGTCCTCTTGGATCCTACTCTAGCTTTGGACGTCTTCCTCTCAAAAAGAAAATATTGGAACAAAAAAGTTAACTCTGCCATGTTGTAATGTTGTAACTCTGTAGTGAAACAGCTCAGAAAAACAGGCTCGTTGCGAGAGAGGCTCCAAGATCAACAGGAACCGAGCAGGGCTTCCTTAATGAACCACACAAAATGCAAACTTCAAGTTTCTGAATGGAATAGCTATTTGAGTGTCTTACGCCAACGCCCGGATACACAGCGCTCTCGAGATATTTATAGGAGTGGCGATGGCTGATGTCACGCTGGACTGGCTGAAGCTCTATTTTTGGAACGGCTTCCTTTTCTCCCTTTTGAGTGAATGGAAAACCAAAACTCTTGAGAGCCGATGTTGCAGGAAATGGTTGGTCGATGCTCCTTATAATTTAAGTGGACTGTAGTTTAGTTTGTAAAGAATACATTAAAGTAAAAACAGCTTCATTTTATTACCATGTTTTTAAACCAACTGAAAGCAATTCAACATGAACTGAAAACATAACTAACGCAACTGAACAAGTTAAAAGAATCAACAGTTTTTATAGTTTTTAGACACGTATGCGCTTTCTACGCACACGGCCGATACACCCTCTGGCCTAATTATGCAAAGGATTTGACAATGGTTGTGGGCAGTGGCGGATCTTCGATTTTTCCGAGCCGGAATAAAAAGTTGACACGCTGCGCCACCTTTGTGTGTGTGTGTTCATGTTCCTTCAAGTTTTCATCTTTAGATGTAATGTGACTTAACTACAATCGAGTCTTGATAACTTGAAGCCTTATAACTCGAATATTAATCTTAAAGATTTCATTTGGTTTCAAACTCTTGAAGATGGTAGAAACTTCTCATGACCAGAAGTATTAGTAATTCGAAGTTTTTGTCGGTCCTTTGGGACTTGGAGTTATCGAGAGTCAGCTGTAGAGACACAAATAATCAGACCTGGTGTTTACTTTTTGGTAGCCATTTTCAATGAAATAATCGTCCTTTGGCGACTGGAGAGTGGAGACTGCTAATCTAGTGGTTTATTATCAGTTTATTTAGTCTTCTCTGGTGTTGTTCTTCTGAGGTCATATCTTTTGAAGCTAAAGTGAAGTCGCATGAAACAAATTCCATATAAAACGAGACTCCTTTTTTTTAACAGTATTTTTTCCGGCAGAAAAAAATTGTCAAAAGTAACACTTGGCGAAATATAAACAATGTGCTAACATAGCAAAAGGGGGGAAAAAAAAAACATAATCAGAAGACGCTCTGAGAAAAATATCCAAAATGAAAAGTAAGCTTCCTCAAGAGGGGCCAAATACCACTTTTCATTACCTAATCAAACTCAAGCTCTGCTTCTCTCAACAGAGTTCCAAAAAACGAAACGGAAAAAAAAAAGACAAAAGAAGCTTATTTTCCTCAAAAACATTTTTCAAAAGAGACGACATAATTCTAAAAACTCATTAATAAAATACAACAAAAGCCTCATGAGCTTCGGATTTCAGCAAGTTAGCGCCTCACGCACGCAGTACGCAAAGGGAAAATGGAAAATAAAAAAATAAAAAGGGGGTGGGGGGGGTGCAATCTTGAAAGAGTGGAAAAAATGCATAAAAACGTCTGTCAAAAGAGGTTAGAAGTTAGATTATCATACAAAAAAATTGCTAAAATGGGAAGTTTGTAAGGATGAAGTGGGTGCGGCGGAATGAAAAATGGCCGTGAGGCCCTTGAGAGTGAAAAGATTAGTTTTTTTTTCACCAAGTGGCTTTCTCTCTTCAATGGAATGCGCAAAATATACTTTGATTCCAAGCGAAAATCGTTGATCAATGATTTAACAATTTACCGCGTTGGAAAATAATGAATCCAAATACTTGCTTTTGGATTACTTGTTGGCATGATTCTGTGTGAGATATAATCGAAGTTCCAACATAATCGAAGTTAGTAAGTGATGTTAATGTATTCTTTTTCTAAGCTTTGATCTTGCGTTTCTTCCACATCCATCCAGAGTAGCCTAAATTGTTGGGCGGGGAAATTCTCTCTCCACCTTTTAACTACCTAACTTAATGGTTATAATTTGGTAGAATTATTGTATTTGTTCTCAATTTTTTGATATTATTTAAAATTGAGCAAAAAAAAAAAATTATTTTTATACTTTTTACTCAATTTTAATTTTATATTTTAATACTTTTCAAAGAACTTGAATGGAATTTGCGGTTAAAACAAAAATCAGTTGTTTTTCATAGTGTCGGATCTCGGGGGGGGGGGGGGGGGGTGGGGGGGGGGGGGATTGTTACTACTTTTTTTAATTGTCTTTAATTTTAAAGAAATAATATTTCCTTGTAAACATTACACACATCACTATACTACATGATACTGTTAAAGTAAAATAAAAAATAAATAAAATGCTGATTAAAGAGAAACAGTGCGATCT
>JAXGGA010023214.1:0-13802 GCA_038373865.1 Uloborus plumipes | reverse complement strand
TATGAAAAATAATAACCATGAATAAATTACTTAAAAGTCATTTCATTATGGTGTGCGTCGGCTGTATTTCGAAAATTAAAAATTTATGCAACCTCAACGTTTACAGTGTAATTTGCAACATAAATTGCGGTTTCAAGTGTCAGTAACTGTGACTGCTGTTTGTAAATTTGCAGTCTGTTGCTTTTTCATGTATTGTTCATCATTTTATTGCAATCTGTAAAGTGTTACATTTCTTTGCCTTACTTAATTTAATTATCGTATGTGATATTTTTTGTTTCATTTTAGGAACTGCAACGCTAAAAGAAATTAGAAAGAAAAGGTAGAAGGTTTTTTTTTTTTTTTTTGGTTGGAAAATATTTTGATGGAGATTGTTGGGGGTAGGAATTTAGGAGGAGAGTAGGAATTGGGAAGGTAGAATGCTGTTTTTTTGCACCATTGTTGGTTGACTATGTTAGTTTTCATTTTATATAAATATATAATTAAAACGTTTCTTAATAAAACCTTGAACGATTTTTTTTTGATTAAAGAAACACAGAATTAATTAAACTCCGAAAAAGTAGAACTGATGGAAATTGCTGTAAAAGTCACGGTGTGTTACCAAGACACCGAATTAATATTTTCCCCCACAATTTCAATGTAAAATACAGAATTATGTCTGATCTCTTTCTAGATGTGTCATTTTTAAAATTATGGATGAGGAATACATTCTTTCTTTGCAATCAACTTACGGCCTCTGAAATTACAACAAAACAATTCATCAAATCTCTTTTAACCATTTGCCTATCCTGACAATGAAACTATGTCCGTACCTAATCAAGTTATACATTCCATAGCGCGGAACATCCTTTGGAATGTCCCTTTTCCCAGGGATAGAAGCAGGAATGTTTCAATCAATGCCACCGGAAAACTTTACTCTCAATTCCACCTTGCGTATCCGATTAATGATCAATGCACTCCTGTTGTTTCAATGGCTCCATTGAAACGATTTTTTCGTATCGATTATGGAAGTCGTTTGCTTTTATTAGATTTTCATTTGTCTTTGCTCTTTAAGGTTGCTTTTAGTTTCAGAAGAATGATTGCATTTGTGATGCTTAATGAACTGTTTTATGTAACGTGTTGTATGACTGCTCCGAATCAATGCAGTAAGATAGTGACTAAAATACCATGAAATTGTTCACGCTGTTCTTAGCGAAGAACTATTTGGAGAAGTAGTTTTCTTCTAATCAACGAAAGAAGCCATAGTGAGAAGATATTGGGAAATGCAAATAAATAAAAAAGATTTGATGAATTGTTTTGATGTAGCATCATAGACCGTGAATTGGGTGAAAAGAAAAACTTTTCCATAGTGATTTCAGACTCAATATGCATGTGACTTAACTACAACAGTTCAAGTAAAAATAGTTGTAAATAAAGTTATAAGATTTGTGGTTTGTCAGTATACGACGATATTCAAACAAAACGAACTTACAATACTTAACGCCAAGATCACTAGGTAGTTAAGTACAGTAAATCCTCATTAATCCGGACTCCGTCAAACCAGGTTTCTCTCAATCCGGGCAACTATTTAGATGTAGGGGGGAATGTGGGGCAATGTAAAATAGCAGCGTAGAGTAAAATAGCAAAATATTTTCATACTTAGAATCGCCATCTTTCTAGCAATACGTTAACTAAGTTTCTAAACGCATAGTTGATTCCAGTGCAAAAAATAAACAGCTCTGAAGATGTGCAAAAGAAAAAATAATGCTAATCACTTTCAAAATTTGATACACATATTGTAATATTAGCTGCGTGGCCCGGCATTGCACGGGCTACATCTGAGCAAAAATTAACAATACTGGTCCAAAAAAAGATGAAAAAAGGATTCATTTGTATTATACTGGACTAGCGCTCTCTACACAGTTGCTGAAAAAATAATTTTAACGAACGATATCTCTCGAGAAGAGTGGAAAATAATCCACATTAAAAGGCAAATCATTGGGAATCATTGAATTGCAAACAATGAGCTCCCTGTTTGAGCAGCTGCTTGGTTGTCAACCATTGAATGTAGAGGGCGCCTCCACAGTTGCAAAAGCTTAGCAATACTCTTAATGAGCACCATCTCTCGAGAAGAGAGGAAACTAATTCTTTTCGTAGAGTTTATTATTTTTTGCATTATTATTTTTAGTTATAACAATAACTCCTATAGCCTAAAGCCTTCCTGGATAAATTCACTATTCAACACAAAAATAATTTTTCAAAAAGAACCAGTAGTTCCTGAGATTAGCGCGTTCAAGCAAACAAACAAACAAACTCTACAGCTTTATATTATTAGTATAGATTTCGTGGTTTGTTAAAATATTTTTTGTTATTTTAAAATGTTAAAATTCTAGTAATTGAATTTTTTGGTGGAAGAAGGGGCTATGCTACATTTCTCGAAAATACAATCTGGTCACAGGTAAGCAATGCATACAGGTTTACAAATGAAACTTGATACATTAAAAATAGATGCGATTAGGATAATGTCAGCTCACTTAATGACAAAGCCAGGAAGCGAAAGAGCGGCAACAGTACAAGTTTGAACCTAAATTGCTCTAAATTAGGGTTGTGTTACATAACCCCTTTATGTCCTAAGCCCTTCAGTTATATCTTTCAGCATTAACTGAGATCAACTTTTGTCCAGTGCTTTATTTAATTAGTTCTATTAGTAATGCTCTATGAAATTTGTCAGGTACACCGGGGGGGGGGAGTGAATGGCGCGAAGTGAAATAGCTCATTTTGTTTACTTAGTTATTAAGTTATTAAAAATTTATGTATTTCTTCATTTATTGATTCATTTACTATTCTTTACCTATAAATTCAGTTATTTCTTACTCATTCACTTTTATTCTTTCTTTTATTTGCTGTCATAAGTAACTTATTAATTAATTTAATTATTTTTTAAATCGGTTCTTCTGTTGTTATTAATGCATATATTATTTTAGAACGGATTAATTTGAGGAGAAATATTCTTTTAATAATCAAATAGAAAATATTTCGTTACAAAAATACTTTATTTTTCACTTTGCCCATGTTTTTTTACGGTGAAAATTTTCCATTTTTTAAGGTGAAAAATAACTGCCAAAAATGAAAAATAATATTTTAACGCAAATTGTTTGACAAAATTCATTATTTCTTTTTCATGCACAGTAATTTCCAGAACAAATTTCCAATTTGCTCCTCTTGAATCAGGGTAGTTATCTTAACTGTTTCACTTTACCCCAAATTTCTCTATATACTCTTGAATCAGGGTAGTTATCTTAACCGTTTCACTTTACCCCAAATTTTCTATATACTGTATAAGTAAAAGATGAATAGGGGCAATAATATAATTTTGCACGCTGCA
The DNA here is from genome assembly GCA_038373865.1 of Uloborus plumipes. Classification (NCBI taxonomy): domain Eukaryota; kingdom Metazoa; phylum Arthropoda; class Arachnida; order Araneae; family Uloboridae; genus Uloborus; species Uloborus plumipes. The sequence goes on along the minus strand of JAXGGA010023214.1, from coordinate 10,441 downwards.
TTTTGTATTTTTGTAATTTTCGCGTGTGAAGTTTTATTTTTATTTCTCTTGAATCAAAAATACTGTTTTTACTGCTTAAACTAGTTTGTTTGCGTACCTTAGCTCAATGTGTTGTTTATTTTGTTTAATCCGGACGACCTAGATCCCCAATTAGTCCAGATTAACCATTTTCGTCTGTATCTAATTAATAACTTCTAAATTAATAAATTACATAGTAAATAATTCCCAAGATCATTATTAATGATGACGAATTTATATAAAGACTTTAATGATTAAAAACTTCAATCTCGAGGTTTTAAAATTACAATTCGTGTCTAAAATAAATGAAGTTTCTAATATAAGAAGTACTTTACACCTACATTTCAAGTCTTTAAGTTGTCAAATCAGTAATGATTAACTTCCAAGTCTTAAATCATATCTGCAGTTCTTATTAAATTTCCAGTAGTGTTTTTTCATTTCACGTTTCAAATATTTACTTTTCTATATAATTTTCTGCAAGCGTTCTATGTTTTTCTAACTAATGTTACGTTTTCCAGACTACTTTTCTTTGGAGACAGTTTTAAGTGAACCTTAAAAATCAAGTCCATAATTAGAAATAAGTTCTGGTTTATTAGCCACATTTGTAATGAATTTCTCAAGGCATCTTAGAAATTAAAACTTTTTTATCAAGTCTTTTAAGAAACTTCAACTTCTTAATTCAGTAAAATTTTAATTGAAAAACACAATTTATGCACTCTGTAATAATTGCTATCTATGTCCGTTATATTTCATAAGTCTATGAGCCTTCAAATTTTAAACTAGTACAGTCTGCAATAATAAACAATAACACACTTACAAACTGTTAGGTTGTCTCGAAGTATTTGCGGTCAGTTCTTATTGAATTGGATCTTAGCTTTTTCAGTTCTAAAACAAAACAGTGAATTTTTCAATTTTCATAATTGAAGATTAAGGACGGATGCAGAAAGTTTTCAAGGGAGGGGTGATTGATCTTTGTTACTTTTTATGTATACTGGTTTCAAACATTGATCGCAAAAGTTTCGGATTTCAATTTCGAAATACTTCCGGGGAGAGCCCCAAAACTCTTTTAAACTTCTCCATCAAAACTCGTATGAAATTGCAATTTTGGAACTTCAATGTCGAAAAATTACCGGTGAAAAGTCCCCCAAGGGAGGGGCGATCGCCCCCACCGCCCCTCCCTTGTATCCGCCCTTGTTGAAGATAGACAAACATATTTTTGAAGCGAAACTCTTATTTCAGAGCCTCACTGAACACATAATTAATAATAAGAACAACGTGTGCCCTAAGAGTCCCTTAGAGTTTGAGAACCAGTGAGAGTGGCTTTTTTGTCAGCAATAAAAAGTAAGTGAAAGATAGAAAATTCACTTAAATGATTATAAAAAAAGTAGAAGGAGAAGAAAAAAGATTAGTGCAGAAGATAATTGCTCTGAAACCATAATCACCTTTGAGAAAAGGATTAGGAAATAGGATTAAATTTGGAACGTCTCTCATGGAGAGAACAAGAGTTAAAGAAGGAAGCAAAGGAAATAGCGAAAATTAAATAAAGAGGCAGAAAATAGAGTACAGGAAGAAAAAAAAAACACTTTGCAAAAATAGCCTTTAAAGCTTCTTTTATCATTATAATTGACAACAGCATTGACAGTTGCGTTATTTAAGCTTGCGGAAGAATATTAATTTGTTAGTTTAGCGTTTCCAATTGGATTTGAAAGATTTATTGCAACGTCCATTTTACATAACATAGCTTTTACTGAAAGCAGTGATTCAAAAATCGAAAATGGTAAAAAGTACTATTTTGGAATGAAGTTGAACTTTGATTAACGTATTTTTTTTTTGGAGGGGGGGGGGCATACTGAGGAATAACTTTTGACACATTTTCTGGAACAAAAAAGTTTTGATTATGGCTTCATGGAAATGGAACTGTATGAAGGAAATAGAATTTCCTGGTTACAGACTTAAATGATAATTTTTGTTAGATCAATATAAAGTTTTAATGCTGTTTACTTTGAGTTCCCATAATTTTTACCTTTTAAAGTTAGTGTGAAGTAGGATTCTGATTTTGTTTCCTTTATTGCCATTATTATCATTTAAAATTTTAATCCCCTTCCCCCTAATGCTGTCAGCGCAAAATTACCAATTGAGTTAGTAACAAAAAAGTTGCAACTACTTGAAATACGTCTGCTTTGATTACGTATTTTTTTAAGCTCACTCTGTTCAATGTTTACTGCAATAATTTCTTTTGCAGAGTTAAAACTTAAGGCTCTGGAGAAGGAAAATTCCCAACTTCGGCTAGTTATCAATTAAATTTTTTGGTCGTTAAACTATCTTGACTAAAGAGGTGTCTATGTGCACGCATGGCATATATGTGTGTGGGGTATACTACAGGCTAAACTATATTACATGTTGATGTATTACAAGTGTTTCGGTTGTTTGTGTATGTAACTCTGAACAAAAGATAAAATTCAAGTTTTTTGCACGCATAAAAGTAACATATTTAATACGATTATTAATACTAAAGGCTAAACATGTTGATGTATTTATTATAAGTGCATGTAAACTTAGAGCGGATATTCAATAATTTTAAAAATCTTCTTTTTAGTTTGATTAACTCTAAAAGCATATTTTTTAGTTTCTTAAACTATATTTAGGATTATTTGAATTTCAGGTTTATTTTTTCACATTATGGGTGAAGGAGTTGTTCGTCTGTCAGAGAGTGGAAGTTCCAGCTACAACGACAAAGAAAATTATATCGATTTTAAAATGAGAATGCTTGGAGAAGGCCCTCCAGTGGGAGGTAAGAATTGAAAATCATATTATTTTGTAAATCATACTTCATATTCGACAGGGAAGGTTGCAGTTCTAATGAAGCAACCTGAAAATTGCAGGTTTAAAAATTATTATCGCTCAAGAAAGGAGTTGAAAAATATTTAATGTCTGTTAGAAAAGTTCTTTTCCCCCATTGAGAATAGAATTTTTCCAGAACTCGACTGTTTAGAATTTCTTTCAGAACATTTTTTTGTCTTAAAAAACAGAACAATTTGTAAATCTGACTTTATGAAATCGTATTTGCTTCTGCCTACATTAGAAGAAATTGTGGTAAGGAAAGTTTTACCTTAAGTTTCGTTACCATTTGCTTATTATAGAATCGTTTAATAACAGGTGATTTTCTTTTATCAATTACTAGCATAATTAATAAAGATAGACAATAATATTATTTAAGAAATATGCATACATGTTTTACATCTGATCGAGAAATGTAATTAAAAAACTACTTTATAACATACAAATAAGACTTTTAACGTAAAAGAATGTACGGATTATACTGCGTGTACCCGTTTAATTTGCAAGATCTGTACTTTCTCAGTCGTTAGTACTAAACGCATACTCTCAAGCGAAATAATGATCAAAATAAGATAGATATTAAGATATTAAACGTCTGAAGCGAAAAAAAATTTAAAAAAGCGCAATCCAAATTTTATTTACTGTTGGCCGCTTAATTGGGTAACGTATAAACAAATACCCCGCTTATACGAATAAAATATCCTGGAACCGAATATTTCCCATGCCATATAGACGCAATGTTAAATATCCCCCTTAATCAAAATCCCCGTTAAATCGAATAATATTTCTTGGAACCGACAATATTCATTTAAGCGGGGCCGATAGTACATGTCTATATCTCTCCATTAATATTAAGGGAGCATTAAAGAAAATCGAACAAAATAATTTTACATTAATACGAGAATATTTGGACCTTATTCCGTTTATTTAAGGAGGAAAAGGAGAGAATGTTTGATAAGTAAATGTTAGTGATTGATATATTATCTTGAAGTGTCTCAAAAATGTTTAAATAAAATCATAAAACCGTCAGTTTTATTATTCAGTTCAAAAGTACTTGAGTATAGCAACTAATTTTGGACAACATTTCCGACCTAAATTTTTTATCTGGTGAAAAGGTTTGTAAGAAATAACTTACATCATACATGATCATAATTCGTAACACAAATCTTTTGTTCTTGGCAGGCTCGTTTAGTTCATGACGAAAATCTTATAAAATGCATAATATATATTTTCCCCCAAATCTGGAGTTAAATTCTTTAGTATTTGAACTTTTTTTTGCAAAAAGTATTATCATTCCATCTTTCCGTTTCATTGAAAAACTTATTGCTCAGAAATAAGTTAAAATTGGAGCAATAAGTGTCTGAACGAGCTGTGGTAAATTTCGTGGAATTTTTATATTTTGCTCTTCCAAAATCGATAAGCTCAAAATGCAGCACATGAATCGATATTTCCATAGAGCAGTTCTCGAAGCTTTGCTGTGCACAGAAGTATTGATTAATTGTTATTTATAGAATTTTCTTAATTCCGCTCATTAAAATCACCTAATTATTTGTTTCTCAGAATAGAAATATTACATTTCTTGGGGCTTTCATTAACGCTCTATTTATTTTTATTGCTTCTCGTCATTTTAATACATAAATATGTCTTAGTAGGATATCAACAGTTCATCGAAGTATAACTAACATGCAACATAAGTGGTGTTAAATCGATTGAAATTACTATAAAAGGTTACAATGAGCAAAATCCAAACAGCTTTTCTTTAACCAAAAAAGTAATTTAAAATATCAGAAAGAAAAAAATTGTTGTTGAAAAATAATAGAAAAACAATAGTCTGCAGTTCATTAAAAGTAATATAAAACTCCAAGTTTATAAAAGAAACAAAATCAAAGTAATGACCCCTTAAGTTTTAAATTATGCTAAATAAAAAGAATAAATTCATACCAATTTACAAAATTCAAATGAATACTATCCAAAAAGAAAAAAAAAACCTAACTTCATGCCACATTCATTAAATGTCAGTATAATACTTTGGTAAGTTAGCACTACAATGAAAACTCTAACACTCAATTTTATGTAAATTTGACGTTATGAAAACGGGAATTAATGTACAGTGTGATTATCTTTGATATCAGATGGCAGGCTTCGTAAATAAAATCTGCAAATAATATTAACAATGTAGCTTTTATTATCAACGTACAAAGGAAGTCAAAATGATTCCCCCTATTAAAAGTAAATTGTATACTTGCTAAACCACCGGACACGCTTTGCGGAGGCTCTATTTAGTGTCAATTATATAAGAAGCAGATGAAAGTATTTCAGAGAATTTTCAGCGGTTTACCGGGAAAACACATTAATTATATTAAATGCAGAACTTTACGTTGCTGTAACTTGGCGACTTTGCTGAACTGAACGGAAAAATATAATAAAAATATTTTTCTCTGAAAATCATTTGCTTTTCTAAAGCTGGTGAATGGATTTGATTTCTTGTTTGTCTGTTTCTTCATACTTAAAGATCAGATGGTTTACCAACTTTAGATCATGCAAATTCAATGCTGTTTAAAAAATCTTGACTGTTATCTCCTCATCGAAATACAACTTATTTCTCAAAGAATCATTGGAATATTATTAGTTTTTGCTGTACTTTTCTGCAAGGTTTCTTGTCCCTGACGTAACGACGTGCGGAAGAAACGTCTATGAAAAACGAGCTCACAGAAAAAACGTCACAGCCTACTTGGCGAAATAGAGGAGATCGCTGACTGTTTGTGAGCTCTTATTGGCTCCTCGCGTCGTGACGTCAGTGGCAACTTAAGTTGCTGTCTAGTGTACCTAGTTAAAATATATTGCGGATAGTTCGTCCGTAGATTGTGATTTTCGCCAGAGAATGTAAACATTTTCAAATATTTTACATTACAAAAACCAAACATTTTGACGTTTTGTATTTACCCCCTTCCTGCTCGTTCCTGTAAAAATCACTTGCAGAGTTTCCGCCCTTAATTTCTCACTTCCGTGACATTACCGGGCTGGCGTAACAAGGCAGTGATGCGCCAATAAGAATAAAACTAATTCATTTCTTCTGCCCGAAAACTTTTCACTTCTCATTTTACACATTGGATAACATTACTTGTTTTTTGATACAATTTTTTTTTAATGTTTAAAATACATCTTTTTTCCTTGTTTGCTGGAAAACCCACATTAATTCATAGTAATCATGAAGGCTGGCTTTTCCTAAAAAAAATATTTTTTTTAGAATTTCAAGATAAAAACAAATCAAAAGTTGAAAATTATTGTATATGTTGCTTTTATCGATGGATAAATGTTTGCAAAATGAAATTGACTAAGTTTTATTATTTTAAACTTCTTGTCCTCCGTTATCGTTAACAAGTACGTAATCTCCATGTTTAAAACAATGAAATTAAACAATAAAGGTTAAATTGTTACGAGTAAACACTAAAGTATGTAGCAGTGAGTAACCGCCTCTAAGCAACGGCTAAAGCAGGAACATGCAATATACGGCAAACTCGGTTATTTCGATCCATGGACTGCAGTTTCGTGCTTATTATGCACTCATCAGCATGGAATATGAAAGTAGCCGAGTTTGAGGCAAAAATCCTCTTATAGAGCAAAGAGAGCCGAAAAAAACTGGTAGCTAATGTGAAATTAGAATATCAGCGAGCGACCGCACTTGTTACGGTACAACTCGTAAATTTTAAGGCAGAGCTCGGGAAAAAAATAATAAAACCGTGACGAGATGGCACCTGTCAATCAAATGAGAAATCAAGTCTATTCCTTAAAATAGGTGAAGAAGGAAGAAATTGACTCATACCATATTTATGAATTTAGCGGCATTTTGGCGATCTGACAAGTTGTATTTACCGAAGAGGGAATAATTTGTTAAACATTTGAGGTCAAAAAAGAGACAACATTGTAGTAAACCATTCTAAATGTATCGTCTGCAAAATATATTTTACTTCATTATTAATTTATTTCAAGATAAATTGCAGTAAATGGCTTGAGAGAACAAATTTGGCTCTTACTTTATCGTTTGCTGGTTGAAGTTTGTTGATGTTTATTGTTTTTGTTATCATTATGGAGAATAATGTGCGAAATTTCGACGATTAAAACCGAAAATTTTTAGAATCAGTTGAATTTAAAAGAAAAAATAGCTCTAAATATATTTTTGTAATGTGATTGTTTATTATTGGAATGTAATTTGCAGCAGTAATTGAATTTAATTGACACAAAAGCAAAAATGACAAGCACTACATTCTTTATTGCAACCCTAATTTTGCAAATTTCCAATTCAAATTAATTATTGGATTCGTTGCAGTCCTTGACCAATGGTACAGGGAGAGGTGAAACAAAGACCCATCCACTTACACAGACTATGAGCTGTCCGATGAGACATCTGCCTTGCCCGTGCAAAATTAAAATGATTTATCTCTTTGGATAATTTCTTAAATTGGATAACGTATTGAAAAAGAGCAAAATGACATCTTTAAGTTCTACAACCAATACCAGAATTGCGAATTCCATTCTTCTATTTCCATATGCGTATCATCCCTTCATGAAAATGGACAATTCTAAAAAAGGAGGAGTCAAGTGCCATCTCGTCAAAGCCACACTTTACCCGAGCTCTGCTTTAAAATTTACGAGTGGCACTAAATTACGCAACTTAAGAGTATTGCACTAAAGTATGTGTTTTAATTTTTTCAAAATTTTCCCTTTCATAGTTTTGCCGAGCTTTTGGTAAAAATATGATACTGTGTAAAGCATGCCCAAAAAAAGTCCTTCTGTTTCCGCCTCTTGAAATTTTAATTGAAAGAAAAAAGTCGTAAACAAAAAAATCCCAGCTTTGTCTTTTCAGCAACTTATTATGATGTGTACAAAAGTTGGTTTTGGTGGTAAAATTTATATTTTGTTTTGCACACAAACATAAATCAATTGATTTTTTTGCGTAAACGGTCTGTCTGTTACCGCTGGAATTCCCCTAAATTTTCCCTACAATGCCAACATTTTATACTTTAATTCTTCTACCTATACTTCCAGGAGGTGGCCGAGTTATGGTACTTTCACCTGGTGTTCACACATTCCCCTTCAGGCTTGGTCTTCCCCTGGGACTCCCTTCAACTTTTCTTGCCAAACATGGATGGGTGCAATACTACTGCAAAGCAGAGCTTAAAGAGGCCTGTGGGCTAACTCATAAAAATCAACAGGTGTTCATCGTCATGAACCCAATAGATTTGAATTTAGAGCCCTCATTACTTATGGTAAGTGTTTCACAGTTTTATAGTTTGATATATCCATTGTGTAAATTTCTTTTAATATTTTAAATTTTCATGCACTAACTAGTTTTTAGCTTTCTATCAGTTCACAACTAAAACGACACACATAACGATCCGAGTTTTTGTTAGTTGCCGTGGCTAATTCTCGCTGTTTAGATCTGCTTGGATGATATTCAAAATTGAATTATATATACGAGGTGCATTCTAAAGTTCTAAGGCCTCCGATTTTTTTCCTGCAGACTGGAAAGGCATAGAAACATGCGGATTGTTTTAATATGAGCGCGTGTTCTTAGTCAAAATATCACAGAGATGGCAACACTATGGCGACAGATGGAATTTAACCCTCTCGGCACCCTGGACCTCATATGAGGCTCCTACTTTTGAACTCAATTCTGGAAGAAGTAAACACTTTAAATGATTTTTTTTTCCGTCAGTGACTCCACCTATTCATGTAGATCACATATGTGGCTCCTAAGGGAAAAAAAATCATTTTAAGTATTTACTTCTTCCAAAATTGAGTTCAAAAGTAGGAGCCTCATATGAGGTCCAGGGTGCCGAGAGGGTTAAACGCCAGTTGCGAGTATATGAACTGTTTTCAATACTTAAAATGGCGACGTTTTTCTTACTTGAGCAGCGTGCAATCATTCGTTTTCTGAATTTGCGTGGCGTGACACCAATCGACATTCATCGACAATTGAAGGAAACATGTGGTGATGGAATTATGGATGTTTTGAAAAATGCGTTCGTGGGTGCGACAGTCATTCGGCGATCCCCTAAAACAATTCTCTCCACTTTCTCGATCATGTCTTTAGATCGGCTTGTGCGAGCCCGAGGTTGTTTCGGTTTGTTTTCACACGATGTTCTTCCTTAATTAAACTGTCGCACCCACGAACTCACTTTCCGACACATCCATAATTCCATCATCACATGTCGCCTTCAACTGTCGATGAATTTCGATTGGTGTCACACCACGCAAGTTCAGAAATCGAATGATTGCACGCTGTTCAAGTAAGGAAAACGTTGTCATTTTAAGTATTGAAAAGAGTTCTCATTCTCGCGACTGGCGTTTACTTTCTATCTGTCGCATAGTGTTGCCATCTCTGTGATATTTTGACAAAGAACGGGCGCTCATTTTAAAACAATCCGCATGTTCCTATGTCTTTCCAGTTTGGAGAAAAAAAACCGGAGGCTTTATAACTTGAATGCACCTCGTATATATATAATTAATTGAGAAATAAGAAGAAGATCATGTCATTTCTGGATACTATTTGTGTTTTGATTGGAAATGGTGGACATCTGCACTTCAAACTATTTGTGTTTAAATTGCCTAAGATTTGGTATCTTTATTGTGAGTTATTAGTGCCAGAATTGTAAATGGTGATTTCTTAAACTGGTATGAATGTCTATTTTGCAGTGATCCGAAAGTGGGCGCATCCACTTTCTTTCTAGTCTTTACTTTCAACATTATGTTAATTATGGTTGAATATTTTGTGTACATAGCTACTTTGAAGTCTTAGTCCGTTGTGTAGACTTGTTTTTTCGGTTGGGAATTTTTATTATGAAGATGTTTAGTCGTTGAGTAAGTCATTTTTCTATCACTTCTTCACTTCTTCGGGCGTCCTCAATGCCTAGTTCTCATAGGTGTCCAATTGAGAATATTTTTCAGGTCCTAACTCTTATAGCTATGAGAAGCACTGTAATATAATAAATATCACAACATTCTCCCCTATTATACATTCTCTCCGTTCTAAGAGTAACCTTATTCTAATTTGGCCTCTACCATTAATAGGTGTCAGTCTTAATTACACACAGACTAACAAAGAAGCGTTTTATTTCATCGTATTTGGTATTTTACACAACAAGAAGTCGTATCAAACAAAATGGACTCGTAATTCTAAAAATCGTAAACAACTGAACAAAAAGGCGAGTTGAGTTGTTCCGCCGAAAAGGAAAGTTAAAGTCACTTTTATTGAACATTATTGTGCAGGGCTTTTCTGGATCTTCACATCCTCCCCACCCTGGTCACCCCATAGATCAGGATGCTCCCCACCCTGATCTATTTCCAGAGGGATGACCAGTTGGATAGGCCTTTTGATTTTCTGAGTGGCACTTCTTAACATACAGGATCTAATTTTCCCATCCCGCCCAGGGAAAAGTTCTTCAACTACAGCCTTCTTCCATAAATGTCTTGGTTGCACGTTTTCGTGCAAGAGAACCACGTCCCCAACACGAACGGGAGGCCCCATTGCACGGCTTTTCACTTGGTGAAAATTTCGTAAATCGAGGAGGTATTCCTTACTCCA
>JAXGGA010023213.1:0-13805 GCA_038373865.1 Uloborus plumipes | reverse complement strand
TAAAAAATGGTTTTGATAAATAATGTTTGCAAAGTACTTTTCTGAATAATCTTCTGTGAGAACTCTGATTCCGACTCCGACTCCACAAACATGGCGGAAATGCAGGCTCAGAAAAAAAATGACTGACTGTGCAGACGATTTTTTGTTTATTTATTCATTTGTGTTATTTTATTTATTACTATTATTTTTTTTTGGCAGACGATTTTTTTTGTAACAAAAGTGTTTCATTCACGAGGGCATTTTATTCTTTATTTATATTTAACAACTGGCAACGGTTTAAAAGTGAAAATCGAGACATTTTATCGACGGACGAGTTTTTTTTCCTTTCTTTGATAAAATGTGTTTTGATGTACTTTGTACTTTTAATTTTTTTTTTTTTTTTTTGAAAACGATTGAGGAATTTTTCTACGGAAGAACTGTAACAGTTACATTCTTTAAAAGGTGCGACAAAACTTCATTTATTCATTTATTTACTTTTTATGTCTCTATTTCATCTGATGAGAGGGGTATATTTTGCTTTTAGAAATCAGCTTTAAGTGCTAAAAAGGTATGTTTGACATAATGTTTAGTCTCAGATGATCAAGAGAATAATGATCAGATGCTAGAATGCCGATGTCGATGTACGGGAAAGTAGGCTCGTTTAGTTCTTGACAGAACTTCTTGTTAACTATGAAATCTTTACTAATAATATTTAAATGGACAATCTCGTCTTACACTCTTGTCTATATGTGTATGTATGTGATTTCGTTCGAGGTTAAATACGTCTTTATAATTATCGTAAAATTGGAGAAAAAATTACTTCAAGGTCCAGATGTACCATGTGCATTTCAAGCTTTTTTTTTATCTTAAAGGAATTAGTTTAAGAGCACAATACGTAAATAAATACTTCACTTCAAAGCAAAAATAAGATAAGGCGAAAATATTTCACTACACAAATGTTGAATTTTCCAAAAAATAATTTAATGTAAGAGTTAAAAATATACATCTTTAAAAGTGCCTTGCATTTTTCTCTACTTTTACAGAAAAGGAAAAAATATTAGAAATAAGTTGACACTGTAGTCTATCAAAGAAATATATCGATCACATAAATGAAAGCTCGGGGGACGAGAGGGGAAGGAATAATTTTGAGATATTTTTAAATGGTATTTTATACATAAAAAAAATTAACATTTTAATTTGAAATACTATTGGATTCTATACAACATAGCTTACTTATTTATTTATTTAGTTAGTTAGACAGTTAATTTGTTCTTTTTTAATGAATTTCTTTATGAAAACTAATTTTTAAATAAAACTAATTTCATTTATTGAGATTTCACTTTTCTAGAACAAGTTATGTGGAAAGAAAAAACCTTTGTGGGCCAAAAATACGCAGTGAAAGTGTCCCGCCATGTTAAGCCTCATTAGAGAAGGGATTATCCATTGTTTCACGGCTTAACTTTCGCTTCTCTTTTTCTACTAAATATCTCTCTGCAAAACCCGTCGGAAGCATTAGACAAAGTCGCTTCTTCCCTACTTAAGGCTTAATCACTAGTTTCGAGAAAGAAATTGGACTCGAATTCTCCAACACAATGGAAGAGAAAACATGACTAAGGGATGTGTTACAGTTGTTTTACGTTAAGCTGCTTGAAAATAAGGTGGGAAAGTTTTCGCTTTCTTTGTTTTAGAAGGATAGTCTGTTTTCTGCTGTGAAGACTTTTCTGGATTTAATACCAAAACTGAAATTGACAGTTTACCGATATTTCTCAGGCTCTAAGCAAATGTATTTTTTCTAGACATTTCCAAGAGTAAAGAATAGCTTTGAATGTTTTGCTCAACTTTTTTTTTCCTCTTCTTTCATTTTTTAGTCATTAGAGTTAAAATAAAACATTTTGCATACTTTTTTTCCAAAATAAATTTGCCTTTTACCGTTGATGAATTTTTCCAGTTTCAAAACTTATACCAAACATAACTTTATGAAATTGAACCCACTTCGGAAAAAGCATTATCTATTACAGGTCCCTTTAATTTTTACTGCTGATTTTCTTGAAGTTATTAGAAACTATTTAAAACATTGCCCTTTGCTGTGCTTTGTTTCTTTTCAAATGTAACTGAAAAACAGTGTGGAATAAATTGCAAAGTTTAATGCGTGAAGGTATGTTCGCTAAAAGTTTTCTATGAAAATCGCCATACCTTCAGACTCCTAAGTATTCTTTGGAAGAAAATGAAGCCCAGTGAAAAAAAAAAAGCCAAATAGCCTATTGCTTCGGCAAATAATTTTAATCTAAGCCTACTTTTAAGTAAAGCCATTCTTTACAAACGTATATTTTTGTAAGAAACTTTTGTACGTTAGTTTTTTCAGATACTTTTCATTTAATTTTAATTAAAGTGTAAATGTTTTGAATCAGGGACGTCATTTCAAATTTTTCCAGGGGGGGGGGGCAAAGGGTAAAAAAACAACACAATTTTCACCAGAAAACAACAAAAACCACGCCCACTTACATGTAAATAAATTGGTTTCTCAAAGTCAGGGGGGGTAATTGACCCCCCCCTGACTGCCCCCCCCCAAATGACGGGCCTGTTTTGAATATAGTTCATTTTTATTTAACATAAAATACTTTGGTTTTACCACAATACTTCTAGATTTGAACCTTAATTATCACTCCTTAACCAGTAGAAAACTCAAATTAAATAAGTTCATCCGAATTACGAATCTAGAGTGATATATTTATCATCTATGCTTAGCTGAACCTTTTCTAACGCTAAGTAAAACTATCAGCATATATTGTTGCATCAAGTTGAGTACAAGAAGCATATTTTTCCCATGCGGAAGAAAAACCTAAAAAAGTAACTTTATAAAGGTAGCAAAGATTTTGAAAAAAAAATCAATTTTAATTCAAAATATATGCTTACTATAGCACAGGTTAGAAAATAGCCTTGTTGAAGCTTTGAAATTATATGATAGCGGCATCTTATAAATTTGAAAAATAATACTAAATTATTAAGCACGACCAATTGCTCCTTTTTCTTCAGTTCAAAAAGCTTTATTTTTCATAGAAAAATCATATCAAAATTAGAGAGGAAAGTCTTGTTTTCTGCTTTATTAAAACGTTGTTTTAGCAAAGTATTCAATTGTATCTAGTAAACTGAAAGTTAATGCTTAATACAACGAACTCTTTTACATAGATAGGGCGTTGAAAAGTGAGTTTTTGTTGGATGAGGTTACCATGCTGATGCAGATGAGTTTAATAAAAACTTTCTTACTTTATCAAATAATTACCACAAGGTGTTTTTAAAATATTATTACTATAAATGTGCTATGGTTCAAAACATAAAACTTCTAAAGCATTTTTCCGAGTAAATCATGATAAATAACTGTAATAATATCTATTTATTTAGTTGAAAAATTATTAAAAAAGGAAAATTATTTAAATATCAAAAAAGTTTATTACTTCGTATTTTCAAAATTTGGAAGTCACTAGTTATTGATTTACCAATGAACCAGAATGTTTGATTTATACCGTTTTATATCAATTATTTAAGTCTATTGCAAAAAAAACTATTAGCAAAAGAAAAGCTTCAAATTATCAATAAATAAATGTAGCATCTCTGGCAACTGTTAAGAAAACGTCATTAATAGAACTGAAATATTTGAAGAGAAATGTTATTAAACGAAATGTTTCAAATTTACAGTAACTACAGGTAGCCTCAGCATTTTTTTTTAATAATCACTAAGCATAAGGAATAAAACTTAGAATGAACCATAACAAGTCTTATTAATGAGTAGTAGAAGGGTGAAAAAAAAACAATAAATAAGATTCCAAAAAAAGGGGAGTTAAATTTTATTTTCCACAGAATCTTAATGCCTAAGTTCTATGCACGTTAAAATTATTTTAATCTGTAAAAAACAAATAAATAAATAAATACTAACGTTAACAAGCGAAATGTTTCAAATTCGCTATCAATAGAGGTAGCATCTGTGGTAATTGTTTGGAAAACATTATTAAAAGAGTAGAAATGTTAGAAGAGACTTAACAAGCATTCCTTAAGAGCAACGAATGGAAAGGAAAACGAAACCATTAAAGGCCTTCGGAGAATGAGGGTATTTTCCCGCTAGGAAAGGGCGAGTCGATTGGCCAACAGCCCTGAGGGGTCATCACCGCTCTAAGAATAGCCACCGACACTTCCTGGCTCTTGCTTGAGCTCTTTGTTTCATCTGAAGAGCAAATTCAAACACTTTCGCTGCTTTTGTTTAGAGCCCTCAGTTCGTCTACACCAACTTTTCATGAAACTTTATTGCAAAGAGACTGATTGGTAATTATTTTTGACCATAAAAAAAAGAGTCATTGATGGTTTCTTTTGTAGTATTTTCCCTTTTTAGGGTTCCAGAGGTACACTGGAGGTTAAGTAATGCGGTCGGAAGTTGGCGAGCTGCAGTGTATGTTCAAAATTCGGAGTGAATTATTCATGGGTTTCTGGAAAAATGACAGAATAAGGTCGAATATGTTACAATGTGAAAGGAAAAGCAAAATTTAGGCAGCAGGAAACAGCAACAGTTAGAAATTATTATTACAAATGCATAGTAAGATATGTAATGATTACTTTTTCCCTGTCTTTTGGTGGGGACTGCACCTTATTTAATGGCTTAAAATAGATTGCGAGGTATCTCGACAACATACAGGCATCTTTTATAGCAAAGAGCAAAAAGTAAATTTCTCTCTTAACAAAGAAAAAACTCTTGGAGGGATAAAATAAATTAGTAATGACTTAGAAAGAAGAGGTCATTGAGTAGCACTTTCGCTAAAGAAGAAAATAAGGAAAAAAAGAGATAGGAAAATGAAAAGAATATAAGAATATTGGGTTTAATAACAAATTTTTCACTTTAAGCTCTATTGCTTTTAGTTTGCGGAAAATTATTGCGAATTTTGCCATCTGTAGAAAATTTTATTTCCTGAACTGAAAATTTCGAAAAAAAAAATCAAACCCAGTTAAAATAGAGAAAGTAAAGCATCTCAACTTTTGCAACTCATTGTGAAACTCAAAACGAAGAACAAATTGCATTGCGCCCTAGAGACCTGTTAAGCCGGTAGTTTCCAATTTGTGGAGAGCACCTGCCTAGGGAGGCATAGCATTTTACGACAAGGGGAGCACACAGATGCCAAGAAAAAATTTTTACCTAAAGAAAGGAAAATGTGAGTGTAGTATAAAATAAAAATCAAGAAAAGGTCATAGCTGTGGGTTCGGGTTAGAGCGCTCTGACGAAAAACCGCAATAGATTTCCATGGCATGAAGAAATTGCCCTCGAAAGCAAGCTCAAAATAAAATTTACATTTTACTGATGTTTCACTCAGGTGTGTATTTAACATACATTTGTATAATAACTTTATAGGGTTATTAAGTGCAGTGAAACTATTAATACTCACATTACAGTATAATTATAACAAACTAAATGTCGCTCTGTAAAAAGTTCCTTACATAAAATATGGCTCTAAGTTTCGATGCCGTTTAATTAACTTTTATTCCCAACCTACCAGTTACAATATCAGATCACTATGAGCATTGAAGAAGTTCAGGCATTGAAAAGCTATCATTACACCACTGAAAGAGAGACGCACGTTGTACACCCAAATAAACCAGATATTCAAGGGTCATATGTATGTGAACTTTTATTAATATGATGGTAAATTATTTATCTGTTCAGAAACATGTTTTACAAGGCTCTTTCAATAGTTTCCTGTTTACTTTTTTTCATTAATGCACTACCGTTTGGTTCCTTGGTTAGAAATAGTTCACAGAACAATATAAGGATGTTAACAATTTCGTTATAGAACCTGAATGCTTTTTTCTTATATCTTTTACTGGTGGAACTCGGGGGGACTACCAATAAAAAAAGCAAAACAGATACTCTTTTTAACAAACACTGCAAATTAATAAAAAGAAGACAACATTGCTATTACGAAGCACCACTTTTTTTTCTAAAATTTAGAAAAAGGTAGAGAAATTGCAACTGGATTTGTTTATGTCAATAACACAACCAGAATTTACTTTCTGCAGGGGGGGTGTGACCGTCCTATCGGTCCGTCATGATAGGACATGACCGTCCTATCAGGCATATAATTGGCAATGTGAACTTAAAATATATGTTCTGAGGGTTTACCTGTAAAAGCCCCCCCCCCCCTTCTGCCCCTCTGACCCATGACAACTATCTTCAGAAGATGGATCAATCATTTGACGAAGGCTACTTGAGTAATCCAGGTGCAGTTTAGAAACACATCATTATTTAAACTTTTTCAACATTCAATCTGCGCGGGTAAAAAAAAAACATCCCGTGTAGCAATAAAAGGTAAAATGCTATCAAATGAAATATCTGAAAAATTTAAAACATGTACTTGAGCATCTTAAATCGAAGAAACATATGTCTGACAAACATAGTACATATACCAAACCCATATTTCATCAACATTTTGAGCAAGGAGAGAGTGCGTGTACTCGAGAAGAACAAACAACTTTGACTCCAAAACCACCGAACTGCAGAGAAGATTTCACACCTCTCAATAACTGCACGTCTTTGAGTGACATTTTTGGATCATAAGATGCGACTGGTTGCAGAAAAGCAGTGAAATGTCACTGATATGGTTGGTGGGGAATTGCAATTGCTTCTTATTTTCTTTAATCCGTCAGATCCTTTTGATTTTTTCCTCGATCGTTCATACATTTTTAGCTTTTTTTTTTTTCACTCTCTAAATGTTTTCTTCATCATTCTTATTCCTACATGTTCTTGTATTTCTCTTCTAATTTACGTATCACTTTACAATAAACCCTAATTAATCGAGATCCTATTAAAATGAACTTTGCATAATCCACGCATAAATAAATTACCTCAAAAACGGCTTGAAAAAATCCATTATAATTCAAAAGAGAAAGTCATTAAATTTCGTCAAAAGTTCAATTAAAATTAAAATAAATCCTCTAAATCATCATGTATCATTTCATTTCATTTCACCCTCCAGGGTCCCCCGTACCTACCAGCTTAGTGGTTTAACCGGAATAGGGCCCTGAAGAGCGCTCTGTTCTTAATTTTGAACCAGAACCTAGGGTCGAGCAAACCATAGGCCCTAGCACCCCCAGAGGTATCGTTTCACTTTGGAGGACTTTGTGACCACGACATTTTTAACGCCTCCCAGTCACCATTAATCAAGACGGTGGATCTTTGATCGGCTGGGATCGAACCCGGGTCCTTTCGGACACGAGTCCGATGCCTTACCGATCGGGCCACCACGGCCCTAATCATCACGTATCGCCACTATCAAGAAGTGGTCAAGAAGGACTTTTAAAATTAAATAGTAAAATGGCGTGCCTCAGAAAAATCCCAATTCTTTAAATACCAGTAGGATAAGTTAAGATACACAGTGAACTCTCACTTATACGTCGCCTCATTTATGCGCCTTTTTAATTTATACGACGATTTTAAATGGTCCCAGCCAGTGGTCGGAAGGAGCGCGCTACTGTTGTAACTACATTTTTTAGTAGTTTGTAGTGTAGCGCACTACTTTTTTAAAAAAGTAGAGTAGTGAGTAGCGCGATACAAAAAAGTAGTAGTTTGTAGCGATTTCTGGAAACTACTTTCGAATTAAAAAAAATAAATAAATAAATGAGACAAATTTAAAAAAAAGTGAAGAAAGGTTTCTTTGACTGGTGCAAATCTTGCACGAGTACAGCAGCGGAAGCATTGAGAAATAAGAAACATAAAAATACGAGCTGATCCCCTTAGATACATCACTTTGACGAAATTCTATCTGTTTGAGGACAGAGGTTCATTTGGCATCATAATTTTTATACTTCTTGAAATAATTTTCATGTACCTAAATATACCCTGGCAAGAAATTAAAAAGAAATTGAATGTTGAATTCTTTCAATTTTTCAACTATTGAATCATTTCTTGTGGCGAATATTCGTAAAAATTGTAAAAAAATCCAAAACGGACAAATTTTAGCAAAAAAAAGGAAAAGTAACAAATAAATTCAAAGACAATTCCTAGTTCTATTCCATATTCAAATGAGTTTCTTTCATAATGTAAACCACTTTTCGAATTTTTTGAGTCAATCCACAAACGGTGCATGCTTTTTACCTATTTATTTTTTTTTAAAGTATCGAAGTAGCGACTACAATTCAAAAGTAGTTTGTAGTCGCTACATTTAAAATAAAGTAGTTGTAGTTGTAGTGAACTACATTTATAGCAAAGTAGTTGTAGTTGTAGTTCGCTACAAAATAAATGTAGTTTTTCCAACCACTGGTCCCAGCACATTCCATAGCAAAATAGTGATAGTATCGTTCGTTTATACGTCGCTCAAAAGATAAATATTTCACTTATGCGCCGAATTTTCCCTAAAATGTATGAAAATTTATTTATTTTCTTTAAAAAATAAGCATTTTTCTTTACTTTCCTCTTTAATCTTTCGCCTTTATTGCTCACTGAAGGCATTTTTTCCGCATGAACTAGAGTTCGAAGAGGGACAATGCATCGTTTTAAAGGGAACAGTTTGTAATTAGGTATGCTACAACTCTTGAATTCTCTTATCATTATAGTTACGTTACAGTAATTGTCAAACATTAGTAATATGTCCCTTTTCTATAGAAACATTCGTATTCACTCTCTCATTAAAACCTATGTTGAGTTTTAGTCCTTTAAATAGGCTAGTTCACTTATACGTCTCTCTCACTTATGCGCCTTTTCTGTTGGTCCCTAGGGCAGGAGCATAGGTGAGAGTTCACTGTATTCTTAAAACTCTTATGTTTTAGTAAATCAAAATTTTTCTAATGTTTAGAGCTATGATGTAATTTTTGATGGTTAAACTGGGAAAAAATATTATTGATGATAGTTTGCTTGCGTTATAATAGCGTAATAAGATATGGCGTAAATTTCCTGCTCAAAAGTTTCGATGATATTTAACTTTTCAAAAGTTTTGAAAAATTTATTTTCTAAACAAAAGTTTAAAACTTCGTCAGGTCCAAAAAATTGAGTCTGAGTTGCTGATAAATTTTCGCATATAAATCAAGGTTTAATGATTATTTTGTGGAAAGTAAATCAGAGAAAATAAAAAGAATTACGTGACCTGTATCTATCAATTCACAAAGGCAGTAAAGTAAACGACGTTTACCGGCCGAAATGAGATTAACAAGCAACCTTGATTGCCACCTTATAGCTGTCGTGCTTAAAGTGATAACTTACAAAGGCGATGAAGCGAGACGCGCGCGCGAATGATGCCGTATCTTGGTTTCTCCTAACGTTGTCGATACACGAATAAATTTTTTCTGAGTCAAAGTGTTTCTACGACAAGATCGAAGTACGGTTTCTCTTTGTAATTTTTATTTCCTGAACAAACATGAAAGATACAAACTATATACAAATTATTGGTATGTCTTTTAATTAGTCACCACAATTAGTAAAAAAGAAAAATTAATTTAGTTACATTACTCTACTGAACATTTGCGCATGATAACAAAGTACATAATTACATATTTGAACTGTTGTTTTCACAGTATAATACTGGCAGCCGAGGTTCCAATTTAAAACTGTAAAATGAGAAATAATTAACTGCAAAACTAGCAATTTTACTTTCTTAGTGTAAAGTTAGAAATTTTACAGTTTATTGCCGTAAAATTTAGATGTGTTATACTATAAAAACAGCAGTACAATACTTGCAGCAGAGGGTCCAGTTTAACCCATTGATGCCTGACATTTTTTTTTTTTTGCAAAGATATTTTGTATACTGGTTACAAACAGTGTTTAATAGACAGGAAAAATAATATTAAAAAAAAGTAAAAAATATTTTTTTTATTAAGGAAAGAAAAATCATCCTTTAAAAGTTACGATAGACCCCAGAGGGTACACACTTTTTTTACTAAAATTTTTTTCTGCCTACGATATAATACTTAAAAAGACATTTTATAAGAAGAAATAAAATCAGCAATTAACATAAACTGGGAAGCAGGGAATAACTTTGAAAACTTAGCTTTTTTTCTTGAGATTGTGAACGATGTCATTTTTGATAAAGATCATATTAAAACTGCTACAGAACACACTTTACAATGGTTATGTGCTGCAATCTGTTAATAACGAATTGAAACAATGGCGAGGTACTCATTGAACACTATTATTTGGTTGAACTGTTCATTTTGGGGACATTCAGACCTTTTTTGGACCGTCCCTAAAAAGGGACGATAGGCATTAATGGGTTAAAACTGTAAAATGCACGGTAATGAATTGTAAAATTTGCGATTTTACAGTTCATTACTGTAAAATTACAAATTTTTACAGTTTATTAACATAAAATTAGCTGTGTTATACTGTAAAAACAACATTCATTTTTTACAGTGCAACACTACTTATTAAATACAATAATTAAGCTACATGATACATTTTTGTGTAACTAAATATTATTACGTAGCCTAAATTGTATAAAAGTGTACCTCAAATTGCGAAGAGATACTTTTATGTAATGTTACAAAAAATGCTGAGGAATAATCCGTTGCAATTTTTTCCCCGTAAAATTGACTCAACTGTTTCATGTTTTATGCTTTTATACCAGATTTTCTCATCTCTCTCCAAATTTATTAGTCACGAGTTCAACCATTTTAGAATCGTTTGGCTTGCTTTACTGAAGGGTAAGCCTTGAAATCCGGGATTCCAAAAACAATTATTACAGCTCTCCTGATGATCGTAGAAACTTCGAAAAAACTTCATTTTATACAGAAACTTTCAAGCTTTCGAATGACATAAGACTTGAAAATGTGTATGAAATATTTCTTCCCTGATTTATCGAATTTTCGTTAAGAATTATAATAGAAAAGAACGAAATAGAATTTTTGAAAAATCGCTTCGTCGTGCTTAAATGCTACAAACTAATTTTATGCCAAATTTCATGAAAATCGACCGAACGGCTTTGGCGCAACGCGAGTAACAGACAGACAGAAAGACAGAAGGAAAGAAAGGCAGACCCACCTTCAGCTTTATTATTAGTAGAGAAGAGATAGAGATGATCGTTCACATGAAAAAACTAAAATCCCAGAAAAGATGAAAATTTGCAAAAAAAAAAAAGCAACTTTTCTACAAAGTGCCGGTGTGAAAGTTATATTAATTGCTTTATGAATAATGCTAATTAAAGCTAAATTTATTTCTCTCACTATGACCATCAATTTAGGAAAGCTTCCACAAATGAATGCAAACTGCTCAATTAATACCTCGCTACTTAGGACTTGTTCTTTCACCTTGGAGTTGAAAGTCAATGCCTTATTTCACAATGACAATTTGCTTTCGTTTGTCTTTGGCTAAACTCTCTAATTGACTGACAAATCAGTTTTCAATGACGCTCGCATTTAATCCTTATAAACGTAATTTGTCTTTCTTTCTTTTTTTCAATAAGCAATCAAAATTCCTTATTGATCTCACTTTGCCCAAATCACCTCAAACCGCTCAAATCTTTGTCGTTGTAATTAGTCGATACGAGTCGTATGATTAATTATATTTTCATTGAATAACTTCTACAAAAATAATGAAACAACCTTGAGTTATATGTATAATAAACTCATCAGAAATTTAGCTTTGTCTTTTATCTTTTATTCACAAAATTAAATATTCTGTCAACAACTTTAAAAGGTGTTTCAAAAATAAATCTTTTTTTTTTTTAACTTTCACACAGATATTTACTACGAAAAAAACCAACTCAATGAAATCCACGGAAAAGGGAAGAATTCATATCTCCTGCAAAAATATGATGCTCTCAGTAAAAGTATATATTACTCTTAAAAGTAAATACTATGTCAATAAAAGCTTTTGTGTAAACTGTATAGGAATTGAAAATCTTATTTTTGTCAATGCTTCTCATCCGCCAATGATAATTTGCTTTTCCTTGGCTTTGACTAAACACTCTTTTCGACTGACAAAACATTTTTCAATGACGACATTTTATCCACATTAAACAACTTTTCTTGATTCTTTAAATATGCTTCTGACTTCGAGTAATACGAAGCTTTTACTTATTGATATATTCATAATTAATGTTTCCTTTACTTATTTTAAGAGAAATTTAGCTTTTCTTGTAATGCTTTTATTTTTTTTTTCCTTCTCTTCTTCTTCTTGTTATTATTACTGACATTTTTAGTAATTTTCCAATTGATAGTTTCTTAATTTTAGTAGAAATTAAGCTAGAACTAGAAATATTACTTAATTTTGTTACAAAAAAAAAAACAACTTCAACTTCCTTCCGCGCCATATTTTCCTTACTAATTTCTGAAAGTAAAAGCCCACAAACGCATTTGGGAAGGGAAAGAAGCCTTAAATTGCTTTCAAAGCCCATTTTCAAAGGTAAAAGCACAATGTTTACGAATTAGGGAAAGTAGAAAGTTAGAAACGCACTCACGAAACGATAAAAAAAAATCAAATCGTTTATAGCGCAATTCCTGTGATGCAAATGAATTGCATCGGTTATAAAGAATGTGGAAGGAAGTAAAAAGTAACAAGCATACGAGCATCAGTCCTGGATGAAGGGAAACAATAATTCATTCATTGTTCAATATGATAAAATGTTAATCGTCTAATAGTTCTTTAAAAAAATATTTAATGAAATTTAATGTTTTTTAAAAAACCAAGAATGGTTAAAATAATGAAAGTTGAAAATTTTCGTAAGTTTTGAAATTTTTATAATTGAATAATGGTCAAAATAATTTCAAGGTCAGGAAATTCAAGGAAGGTGACGAGACAAACTCTTGAGGTTTAGTTGAGTTGGAGCTCATGTCAGCCACCAAACACAGACAAAGATAGGAGAGTGTTGAACTGATAATTAATTTCTTTAAGCAGTCACAGTATTCCTATTTTTAAAATATGTGCTACGTCACGATGTTCGAATTAAAAGAAAAACGCAACCTTAAAAGGGCTATTTTAAACTTATACTGGGAGAAAAATTTCAGAAACAAATCTAACAATCAATATTAACTACAAAAAATGAAAAAAAAAAAACAAATGGAAAGGGTAAGCACATGTGGTTAGCACAACTTAAATGTAAATATTCGTTTAATAAAGCAAACGAATCTCAATCAACCAAAGTGTGAGCGTTCAAAAATCTCAAGAAAAAAATCTACGCTTAAAACGTTAAAACATACACGCACAACGCGTGTATTTTGTATATATAAAAAGTACTTTCCCATCAGGGAAATAATTTTGTGAAATAAATCTTCAGTGAACTCTCACTTATGCGCCGCCCAAGAGACCAACAGAAAAAGGCGCATAAGTGAGAGAGACGTATGAGTGAACAAGCACATTTAAAGGACTAAAACGCAACATAGGTTCTGATGAGAGAATGAATAAGAATGTTTCTATAGACAAGGGACATATTACTGCGGATTGGCAATTACTGTAACGTAACTACAATGATAAAGAGAAAACAAAAATTGTAGCATACCTAATTTCAAACTGTTCCCTTTAAAACGTTCCATAGCAGGTAATTCTCCCTCTCCGAACTTTGGTTCATGCCGAAAAAATGCTTTCCGTGTGCAATAAAGGCGACAATTTAAAGAGGGAAATGAAGAAAAATGCGTATTTTTTAAAAAGAAAAAAATAATTTTTCAAATTTTAGGAAAAATTCGGCGCATAAGTGAAATATGTATCTTTACAGCGACGCATAAACGAATAATGCTATCATTATTTTGCTATGGAGTGTGCTGGGACCATTCAGAATCGTCGTATAAGTGAAAAAGGTGCATAAATGAGGCGGCGTATAAGTGAGAGTTCACTGTATAAGCATGAAAAAAATTCACGTACAAAAAATAAA
>JAXGGA010023212.1:0-13805 GCA_038373865.1 Uloborus plumipes | reverse complement strand
ATTTCATTCATTCGTAGACAATACATACATAGTGAGGGTCTGTCCACAAAGAGCTATTTTTAAAATAAAGGTTATTTCGTCATCGTTCAAAACCAACGTTTCAGGGGGGTCTCCGGATACTTTTGGCCACCTACTTATAAGGTCTTTTTGGCCGAATGGGCGAAATGTGACTTCTATGCCAAATATAAATTTTTAAACAGTATACAATTTAACATTGAAAAATATGCTCGATTGTCCCCACACTTATTTGTGAATAACCCCTCTCCATTTATGAATTGACTGCAAATGAATGAATTACAGCTCACTAGATCGCTGATATCTTTTTCAATTTTTACGATATTCAACTGGAACTTTTTTTATAAGATGCAGTATACACCAGGCTACAATATTTTTGTAGTTATATAAATTTCTGTCTTTCGCGCATGCGCCGTGCAAAATTATTTCCTTTTAACGTTCATATCTCATCGGATTTTTAATATTTTTAAAAACCGTTTTAGTATGTTCTTTCTCTTGTATTTTGTCATCTTTCTTGAAGTTTTGATAAGGTTTGATCAAAAACTCTGCGTGTTATGAGCAAAAACCCTTCAAATAAAATTGCCGTTTTTTAAAAAATGTTTCATATCTTCGGAAGTAAGAGTGGTACGTTCATTTGAATTTGTACAGTAATTATACATAGTATGCCAATTAATTACTGAAATGCATAGCTTATTCCGAGCTATTTTCAAAGAGTTATGGTCAAAAAGCAGTTTTTCTTTCGACCCCCCTTCTTATCGTCCCCCAAATGCAAGGGTAATTTAATTTCAATTTGGAACTGTTCGGTGAAGAATATATTTTGTATGACTAAAGTTAAAGAACAATTGATCACTTATTTCTCGAGTTATATCTAAAAATGTAAATTTTTGAAAGTGTCCGGATACTTTTGGCCACCTAGTGTATTATTGGCCAGAGTTTAAACATAAAAATAATAGTTTGAATTTTAACACGTCGAATTCAAATTAAGTTTTTTGCAATGACGAATAGCGATAGGTGTATGTGTGCGTGCGTTGCCATGCGTGTTAAGGATCCTACAAAATGGGAGCTGACTCATCCGACATTTTGGTTCCAAAAAGTGTGTAACCACTGGTATCTACTCAAATCGTGTTGAAAAAAAGAGTGGTAAAGCTTGAGATGAAGCTCCCTGGATGATATTTGACTATTTTTGTCCACATGACAAAAGCATTTTGTAAACTTAGGTTTAAACCAAGTGCAGTATGAAAATGGGCTTAGTTACAGGAAACATATTTCCCAATTACAGTTTTTAAATTTGAGAAATAAGTTATCTTTCTAGATTTACCAAATGTGGTGCTTTATTCATCTGATCACAAGTTATTTTACGCCAGAGCAACCAGGGACAATATTAACGTGTTTCTTAATACTCAAACAACTCTGGATCCAAAGCTGTCTTGGAACCAAAATGTCAGATAAGTCAACCTGTCCTCTAAAGGAGCTCTAGTACGTGTAGGCGTGTGTGTGTGTGTATGAAAAGGCGGTCGTGCGTGTATGCTCCTTTACCAGTTTGTCCTGCATGGTGGTGCTGTGGTACAGAGTCAGACTCCATCTCACTGCACCACCATGTCCTGCATGGGCCCCCTGCAGGAGGCGAGGTGATGGAGGCGTCGGCAGACTCTCAATCTGAAAGAGGAACTACACAACGTTTGAGGTCCGAAAAGAAAACATATAAAAATTTGACAACTGTTCAAACCAAATTCATTGCAAAGAGATAAAAACTTTTGCGCAACGTTGGAAAGCCCAAATGCTTAAGAATACTGCATACACGTGTTTCGGCGTTACAAAGAATGCCTTTTTCAACGCAAAAATTGTGAACTTTTTAATGCACAGACATCCAACAGAAGAGAAGTATTAGATCCATTAAAGTTGATACTTTATTCTTTAGAATCATTTAGGTGTAATTATCATGACCAATTTTTTGTTTCCCTTTTTGACTCAATATTTTTTTGTTTCGCATTTGTGCTTTTTATGGTTGTCTTTATGCTATTAAGTTTTATTGTTTTGAAATTTCTTTATATTTCGTTCCTTGTTATGGTTTATTATTAGTCCCATAGCAAATTATATATGGGCATCGTTTTTGATATTAAGGTGATAAGAGCCGGGCTCCGTGACCCATTCTTTAATACCGCATTGTCTTTAAATGAGCAACACACGACAAAAAAAGAACATAAGTATAATGGTGCAGAACATCACACTTCGGTATATTCTTGCCCTGTAAGTCAAGGATCTCCTCCAAGTAGCGCAACGACCCCTCTGCCTCCCACCTGGAGCACCCTCTCCTTTTCTGGTCGTAATTTGTCCGCTTTGTTCGGCGTGGGCCGTTGAACATCTGTTGAACGTGGAGTATATGGGTCATCATTTCGAACTCGCAATTTCGCTTCCTCGGGTAGGAGTTTAGAGGGATTGACTCTAGGTATGCTTTCTGAGTTGCATGATATGCTTGCATTTTGCTGAAACTTTTACTTTTACTTCGGTTGATTTTTTTTTTCTTTTTACCCTCCAATCTTTGACCCCTACAAATGAAGTTAAAAAAAAAAGCGTAATTCTTAATTTAAAAAAAAAAGGGTTGCCAGTGAAATAAGGATTGAAATTTAAACTCGTTTTCTGTAAAATTATCCTTTCCTCTTTTAAATGTAAGATTTGGCAGCTTTGGATGTAAGGGAATGTGAGGCAAAGTGAAATAGTTAAGATAAGTTGATTTTTTTTCAAAATGATCAAACAGGATATTGCTTTGAAAAATACAGTACATGAAAAAAATGATGGTGTTTTAGAATAAAACTTGATTAAAACATTTATTTTTTATTTTGGTTGTAAATTAATACCATCAGAAAAATGAACTTTTCTTTTGGTTAAGTGAAAAATAAAGTATTTTTCTAATAAAATGTTTTCTATTTGATTTTTAAAAATATTTCTGATTAAATGAATGAGTAAATAAAATAATGGATAGATAAAGGGAAATATAATGAAACTTTAAACGAATGAATAAATAAATATACGAGAAAAAATAACCAGAGAATAAAATAGTGAATGAATAAGAAAATAATCGAATAAATAAGTAAATTATTATTAAATGGAGGAATGTCAGCGAATAAACTAATAAATGAGTACGTAAGTGATTCTTTTCACGATAAAAATAATTTTTAACTTAGAACATAATATTAGAGTTTGAGAAAAAATTTTTGAGAAAAGTTTGAATTATCCATAGGCTTTGATCTTTAAAAAGAGCATTTTCCTGTCTGGGATATAACACAATGGTTACAATATTTTTATTCGTAAATCGTAAAAAATGTCAGAATGTTTAGCTGAGCTTTAAATACCAAAATAGCTACAATTTGCACAATTCTTCATCATTTGTAATTTAATTTTCCTTTGTAATACTAATCTCGATCATTATCGAACAACACGACACATATTTGGCTCACAAATTTTTCATTATAGAATTTATTTCTGAGAAGTGAAAGAAGTGTTTCATCTAAGATACGGTTAGTGGTAAAGTATTAAAATAAAACTATTCATACCAAAAGAGATAAATCGTTATATTTTTAACTGCTTTGTGATAAAATGGATAAACGTAGAGTAAATACCAACACTAATTGTGAGTAACATTAATTTGGTTGCAGAGAAATAGATTATTATTTTTTAAATCATAAATATACATTCCAATGCACTCTACCGAAAAATCAAAATCCCATCTTGGGTAATTTCCACCGGCTAATGGGTTTTACATTTTTAGTTATCCATCACTCAATTCAGAAAGAGCTACTGGTCCAAATTTTATGGGAAAAAACGAAAAAAAAAAATCTTAAAAGGGATCCTTTCTCAGATGACTCTTTGAAAGGCCAATTTAAAACTCCTCAAATAAGAAAAGAGAAAAAATGCATATTCCCCATGCCGACCTTTCAGCCAAAAAATGCGAAATAAAAATCGCTGATGATTCTAAATCACGTTCATCTGTGGCATCAGCCCCATCAACACCTCTCGGGCTTTTTATCCCTGCCCGGCCCTGATGGGGAAAAATGAAAAAACTATCCCTTCGCCTTGGCGATTTCAAAATAAAGGAGGGGGGGGTGAAAAATCTGGGATATTAACGACTAATGGCTATCTATCCAAAAGACATGCAGCCCATTTCAACGCCTTGACTTGGGCCAAGAAAGAAAATCAAGAATGTGTGACGTTTGGTGGAATAGTGGTGTGCAGAAAGGCTGACAGGCATTACGGATTTTAAGTTTAATTTTTATAGAAAATACAGTTTAGACTGACTAGTATAAAATAGGTTTTAAGTCTAGTAAGCAATAAAATAAAAAGTTTTGTCTTGTCATTTTAAGTTTTTTTTTTCGGTAAAATAAAAGAGCAAAAGGAAACTTCTTTAAAAAAAACTCGAAAAAAAAAACTCAAAATATTTTAGTTTCTCCACAGTAAAAAGCCTCTCTATTTACTAATATAAACCATTTTAAAGTTACTCATATCCATGAAATTCAACATATGTTCCTCCGAATTTTGCTGAGTCACCTGATAAAGGCAATTTCTGAACTTGGCAACCCATGAAATAAAAATTTTTGATTATTATTATTATTATTTTAAACTTTTTTTAATCTTTATCTCTCTCTTACTTATCTCTCTCTTTATTTATGTATTTTATTTATTTGTTGAATGGACTTTTGCAATGCTTTTTTTACGTCACGTAAGCATTTATTTTTCATCATGATTACAATTATAGTCAGTACACTCAGAGGTACAAAAAATATTTCTCTGACTCAGTTAGTTCGGGTTCTGTGGGATAAAAAATGCGAAAAATATTCAAAAAATCGCGCAAAACAATAAATAAATTTTTGTTCCAATTAAAATGTAAGAGAAATTAGGCTCCAAGTTGCACATCTACGGTAAAAATCACCGCTGTGGACCAAATTCTCTCTTTCTAGATATTACCTCTTCCAGAAAACGCGCCACAAACACACACACATAAACGAACATCTTATTTTATTTTATGTGTAGATAAGATATTTAGAAACATCATCCAGCTCTCCCCGCACAGTCTCCTACATAGTAATTGAGACATTTGTTGCATCATGTCACCAATCAAACCCTAAATTCTCATACTAGAAGGTCAGATCTTATTACTAATTCTTTGGCCTTTACCTAACCTTTGTCCTCCGTGCTGGAAAAGATGGAAGATATTTGGAGCCTGTTCGTTTCGTGCTGACCGGACAACATGCTTAATACACAATGGCTTGTAATTCTCAATGTTCCAAGCCTATTAGCACATGTCCTGATCTCGTTCCTGACATTTGTCGATCATTTTCTGCTGTGGTTTGGTGCTTTTTTAGAGCCTGATCAACATGATCGGACGACATCCTTTATAAAAAGTTGCATGTTGCAGTAAAACCTGTAAAGTTGACTGCTTTTGTCACGTACAGAACTAAGTTGACCACTTGCCTAAGTTGATCACTAGGTTGCTGCCCCGCAAGTGGTCAACTTACACAGGTTTCACTGTATCTTCAAAGTTTCAACCCTGTTACCGCATGTTTCTAAACTCATTCCCATGCACTTGGCGATCAACTTTTGCTGCATTGCCTCTCTTCTGCAGGCACAAATCGAATGATAGTATGCTGCCTTCAGATTCATAATAAATTCTATTGTTTGAGGTGTGTTATGTTTAGACCCTTATTGCGAGTTTAGAACTGACAACTGCATGCAAGGCCATTGAATTTTCGTGTTAGAACGCTTTATCTCATAAGACATTTTTAAATTTATTTTATTAATTTGTTATATATATTTTTTAGAACTTCTTGCTACAAGATTCTTGCTTAAAAAAGATTTGTCTGCAGGAAATCTTCGGAAATAATCCCTGTATAAATACTAGGGACGGCTTAGGAAGAGCGATGGCATGACATTGCCCTCTCTTTACTTCTATTGAAGAAATGGGCGCAAGTTGTGTAACGTTCAATAATTGCCACAGTCACTCACAATGGGCAGAGCTACCAAAATTAAATACATCGTAATTTGCCCCTTTCTTTTTTGGTAATCTGAACTTT
Organism: Uloborus plumipes; assembly: GCA_038373865.1. Classification (NCBI taxonomy): domain Eukaryota; kingdom Metazoa; phylum Arthropoda; class Arachnida; order Araneae; family Uloboridae; genus Uloborus; species Uloborus plumipes. Next base: position 7,725 of record JAXGGA010023212.1, on the reverse strand, counting down.
TACAACAAGTCACCTTCTTTACTTTTGTATTGTAATATGCTACCATAATAATAACTTTCTATGTGCTATATTTTGCTTGCAATATAAATAAAATATTTCTTTGTCACAGGTGTCACAGAGTATCTGAAGTTAATGCTGGACGCCAGTGTATTTATGCTTTGGTAGTTATTGCTTTTTTATTGCTGTTGTATGTTTGCACATTAGGCTATATTGCTTGCTATCAGTAAAAGGTTCGCCAATTTTCATCCAAAATAAGTTGCACTTACACAACATTCAACATTTTTTCTTCCTGCTGTGATTTTTCAATGAGTGAAAAAGACTTAATTCACTTGCCTTTTGAATCCTCAGATAAAGAATTTAAGGAAAAGTCCAGATGAAGGGGGGGGGAGGGGGGACTTCAAATCTTAATGCCACCCTTCTCGAGAGTCGTCATGGAAACGATTGATGACGTCAGAGGGTGGCCGTTTGTCATCCGGGTTACGGCTCGGTGACAGTAATCGCGCACGCTTGGTTGCTTGATGGCCAACCGGCAAGATGCCGTGACACCTTACGCTTTGAATAATGTGGCCCAAAGTTCTTCGATAACTTTTGGACCAGGGGAAAGGGATACTTTTTTCTCTTTTTTGCTTAGCTGCGGGGGGGGGGGGGATGAATAGGGGGAGGGGGGCGTCATGATGTCCGAGAAATTGATGCCTGTGGTTGCTGCCCGGCGCTGGTTATTACTGAGGCTTTTTTTTTTTGCAGTTTTATTATGATTCGTGGGGTCATTTATATTTCGTCTCAACGGCAGAGATTTTGGGGGGAGAGTGTGCGAAATGCATTCAAATGACTATTGAATGAATTCCAAAATCATTACTTCTCTTCGAGAGGATAAAGAAGGGAAAATCGTATGCTTTGCATTGATTTCTTTATATATATATTTATTTCTCTTATCAGAGTTATTTTTGGTCATGAAAACGAAATAGAATATAAGAAAATAAATACCGTTGTGCAACAAATGGGAAGTATAAATACAGCATATGTGCTTCTGTAACGTTGTATTTATATTCACATATAGTCTACAAGCTTGTTACCTGGCGTTGCTCGGGTAACTTCTAATTTTTCTGCATCACACAATATTTGTGCCAATGTTCTAAGATAATTAGAACATGAATGATAATTGTTTTTGACTTATTTCATGTTAAAATGAAATAGGTGAGCCTTAAATTGATTATTCATTGTTAATCGTAATTTTGTTGGAAAATACTCATATTTAAATGTGTTAAATTTTATCAATTTGTATGCTTAAAGGCTTATCTCTATTTTCTGTATATTCAAAATTGAAAGAAAAGGGCCATTTTGAAACAAAAAAGTTGAATTTTGTACTTTTTGGATTTTTTTTTAAATTTTAAAACACCACCTGTGTGAATTCTAGTGTAACAAGGAATCTCTGTGCCAAGTTTGAAGAAAATCCAACGAAAATTTGATTTGTAAAGTAACAGACATACAAACAAATTTACGTGTGTTACAAAAAGGTATAAAAGGCATGTTATTGAGAAAGGGGTTACAGCAGAGGTCCCTCTCGTGTTATAAAATTAATACGCCTCACGCACAAAAAATCGGTTACACACAGAAACAGATGTTTTCCGGAAATGCTCAATATGGATTAAACTATTCAACAAACATCAAACTTCGAAATTCAAAAGTTTTCTAATACAATATTTTCTTCTTTGAATTTGATAAAGGAGAATGTAAAATTGAGATAAGAAAAGTAATTATATACCATAAGAACAAACTATTCCATATTTTGTTTTCAAATTAATCCAACATCATTGAAAGTTTAACTAGCAAACTCATCCAATGACTATTTTAAAGAACAGTCAGATTAAAAGTTAGAAAAGATAGAAGTAAATGGAATGAAAATTTTTTCACAGACTGAAGTTAGTTTACAAAGAAAACACATTAATTGCAGAGTAAAGGCCCTGCTCCACATTAGCGTAAAACGCGACCGAAACCGAAGGCAGAAACCGAAAATCCGGGTACTTTCCTTAGGAACACTATGTAATCCATTTTACCTTTCTGCTTTATTTTTCTGCTTTACGTCAATGTGGAGCAGGGCCCTAAGCGGCTAAAAACATGTAGGAAAATTTCAAAACTAGTTCTTATCTTTAGCATACTTGTCGAAATACTTATATAAACATAAAAAACAGTAGAAAGAGAAGAGATATGGGAAAAAAAAATATTTTATTCGTTTTTGACCGTTTCCTACGCATTGCTATCAAACGTATTTAATGCGCAGAGTTGTGCTAGGTCTACACTGTAAAAAATGCATGTAGTTTTTACAGTATATCACAGCTAACTTCATAGTAATAAACTGTAAAATTGCTAATTTACAGTCTATTACTGTGCAGTTTACAGTTTTAAACTGGAACTTCTGCTGCCAGTATTATGCTGCTGTTTTTACAGTGTAATACAGCAAAATTTTACGGCAGTAAATTGTAAACTTTACAGTAAGAAATTGTAAAATTGCTAGTTTTACAGTTTATTACTGTGTATTTTACAGTTTAAATTGGAACCTCGGCTGCCAGTATTATACTGTAAAAACAACAGTTAATTTTATGCTGTGTAGAAAAAAATCAAATATATATATATATATCAGCAGACACTGACGCCACCCTGTCTCTAAGATTGTCTTCATTGGGGGGAGAGGGGGGGGGGCAGAGCTAGAAAACTTTGAAAGGAGTGCGTTAAAAATCTTATTTAAACATAAATGTGTTGTTGAATAAATTAAATTTTGCTTCCCCCAAAATGTCGCATTCCTTTTGTGGTACCCTTAGGGCCCTGCTCCACATCTGCAGAAAACGCGACCGAAACCGAAGGCAGAAACCGAAAAACCGGGTACTTTCCATAGGAACACCATTTAATCCATTTTACGTTTCTGCCTTATTTTTCTGCTTTACGTCAGTGTGGAGCAGGGCCCTTACGGTGCTGCGAACAATACTATCTCTCAAAGTTAACGCACAAGCTTAGTCTTATTCTTGAATTACAATAGGGGAATGTGGGACAAAGTGAAATAGCGGGTCAAAGTGAAATGGTAAACTATTTTCACTGCTTGCAGCGCCACCTATCTAGCAGTAATTTAACAAAGTTCCTTGACATATAGTTGATTCCTGTCAAAAAATAAGTAGTCCTGTCCTGTCAAAAATATTACACAAGCCATTTTCAAAATTTGACACCTTTGTTATAATATTCGTGGTTTTTCAAAAATATTTCTTGCTATTGTAAATTGATAAAATTTTTATAACAATCATTTTAACTATTAATTGAGATCTACTGGTGTCCAGTGCAGTCCTTATTTAGTTTATATTGGGCAATATTTGATTTTAAATGTCCAATGTAATTTGCTAAGTTCACGCGGGCAAAGTGAAATAGATTATTTCGTTTACTTATTCATTCATGCTTAAAATCATGTACGTATTTTTACCTTTATCAATTTATTTGCCTTCTTCTGCTTAATTATTTAGTTATTTACTCATTATTTTACTTATTTTCTTATTTATTCTCTATTTTGTTCACTAATTCATTTTTTTCGCACATATTAATTAATTCATTTATTAATTTATTTACTTTTTCGTTTATTTTTCATTAATATTTTTTTTCGTTTATTTACGCATTCACTTAATGAAAACTACTGTAAATCGTTGAATAGAAAACTCGAGTTGTACCAAGTGCGGTCGCTCGCTGATAATCTAATTTTCACATTAGCTACCAGTTTTTGTTGCCTCTCTTTGCTCTATAAGAGGATATTTGCCTCCAGCTTGTTCAATTCCTATACCATGCTGATGAGTGCATAATAAGCACGAAACTGCAGTCCATGGATCGAAATAGCCGAGTTGGCGGTGTGTTGTAATCATATAATTAGTTTTCAAACAAAATTCGTAATTCGTGTTGTAATATTTTGTGCCTTATTTAAGGAAAAAAAAAGATAAAGTTTTGCAGCTAACAATTTAAGTATTAAATTGAAATCTACATATGTCCAGTATATTATTTTTTCGTTTAATATTAATCATGGTTTGGTTTTCAACGCTTAAATTAAGTCAAGTCTATGAAGGGCAAAGCGAATCAGGCGAAACGACATAGTTTATTTCATTTACTTACTTATTCCTTAATTCATTTATTTATTCATTCACTCATTTATTTTCTTTCTTGTTCACTATTTTATTCACTCGTTTTTCTCCAGATAATAACAAATTAGTTATTTTATTTATTCGTTTATTGTTTAATTGTTTATTCATTCATTTGATTGAAAATGTTTTTATAATCAAATAAAAAATATTTCTGTACAAAATAATTTATTTTTCACATTGCTCCATTCAAAAAAGGGGAAATTCATTCATTTATTTATTTTGAAAGAACAATTTTATTACCAAAAATAAAAACGTATAGTTCAATGCAAACTTTGTCATAAAACACACTGTTCTTTTCTTGTGCAGTGTAATTTTCTGAACAAATTCCCGATGTGTTCATTTTGAAAAAGGGAAGTTATCTCCTTAATTCTCTTTTTGCTACATTACCTACAAGGTCTTCGATAAATGATCTTTTCAACTAGGTTCGTTTGAAGAAAATTCACCTTTTAGTTCAAGATTCATATGTGCCTTAAATTTACCTAAAATCGTTACTACCAAAAATTTCTTTCTTCGTTTTCGCATTTGTTTATTTATTTATTATGATTATTAATTTTTTTTTTTATCGTTCAAAATAAGACAAACATTGCTCAAATCAAAGTATAAAATGTAGTAATGAAGCGTCCTTTCGAGCAATAAATGATTCATTTTAATAATCCATTCCTTCCAAAGAAAAAGAAAGGGGGCGATGGAGGGGTCCACAGATCAACAGACCGATGATCCGACAGATACACATTTCACTATCTTAGTATTCAACTTCTAGTATTTTGCTTTTTTATTCTTTTCTACTTTTAAGATTGGTTTAGTTCAAGTTACGACCACTGTGATAGTTTGCCTCTTGTGCCATTCCATCGTGACTTACGTAACATTCAGAGCTGATTTTGTAACTGTTTTTACTTGTAACTTAAAGGAAAAAATTTTTTTTTTGTTATGCTGGTGGATTTACAATGTACATGGTATCTATGTATCATTTCTGCTAAGAATTTAAAACAAAATTGCTGACAGTAGATATTTTTTCAACCAACATAGCAGCGTGACTAACGTAACATTTTTGCAACCCTGAAAATGAATGCTCATGTTGCAAGGCAAAAATTTCTCAAAGTTCAGCAAGTGTTAACCCTTTAAGCGGTTTGCCCGTACGGTGTACGTGATACCCGAAATTGGCCTCATCTGGTTTGCCCGTACGGCGTACGGGCATCGATATTTTCAGATTTCCTTTTCTGGTTTGCCCGAACTGTTCGGAAAATTGTAAACCTCAAAATTCACAGTAAGTGTGAGAGAAATTTTTGCATAATTTGTAAACCATTCATTACTGCATGCCGAATGTACTTTAAAAAAGCAAATATTTCAGGATTTTGTGACCAAAATTGTAAAATAAAAAATGTTGTAAAAGCATTGAAAATGAAAAAAAAAATTAAAAAATTCTTAATATTCTTATTCTGTTAAGTATAAGAATACTTAACTATACTTAACTGCATGAAATAAAAAAAATATGCTTTTTTTGGAAGCATTTGTGGTGAAATAATTGACCGCTTAAAGGGTTAAAAAGTGAATGATATATTTGAAACATGTGCAAAGTTGGCTTTTAAAAACATAAAACACATTTATTAAATCTTATTTTTTTTTTAGTCTTAAGTGTCACTTTTACTCAAGATGGAGTGCGACTAACTTAACCATCGAATAACAAGCAGTAAACACACTACAAACTATTTAAGGCTAATCTCAGTGATAATTACAATACTTTTTCAATTTTTTTTAACTTCTTATCTTGTATGATCTTTATTTATTTATTTATTTATTTATTTATTTTTTTTGATACTTTTTTCACTTCAGTATTTTTTTTTTCCTTCGGCTGAGGTGGACATTTCTATGAAATGACCCTCTTTATGAAATAAAATATAGAAACACTACAGAATATATGATGATATATATATATATATTGAAGCGCATATAGTATTTTTGAAGTTAAACGAAAAGTTTTTTCGTGCACATTGTCCAATCCTTTACCTGATAGATTGTTCATAACAGTGTTTTCTAACCTTTTCGACCTCATCGTCCCCTTCAAGATGCTGACTGACTCCTATTGCTCCTCTTTGAAAAAACCATAAGTTGGAGCAAGTGAACATCGATATTGTTAAAAATATAAGCATTTAACTTTAAAGTAAAATGTACTCAATAAAGCAAGTATAACTAATTACTTTTAAACTAAAAATATTAATAAATAATAAATACCTTAATTTTTTTCATTCACAAAGCAAAATGATATAAGCATTTGAAGGGGAACATTTATAACAAAAATTATCAACGTACTTTTCAAAAAAACAAGTACATTTTTCAAGAAATTATTTTCTTTTCTACGCTGGAATCTGGAGAATTAAAATCATTGAAACTAAAAATTTGAAGGAAAATAAAATGAAAACCTGAAAATTCATAAAATTGACAATGAATGACAAAATACTTCCTAAGGAGGAAGCTCTTGACCTTTAATTTGTTTCTTTCTTAACTTGTGATTAATTCAGTGAGTAACCGCCCCTAAGCAAGGGCTAATTCAGGAACATGCAATACACCGCCAACTCGTTCATTTTGATACATGGACTGCAGTTTCGGGCTTATTATGCCCTCATCAGCATGGAATACGAAAGTGAACGAGTTGGAGGCAAAAATCCTCTTATAGAGATAAGAGAGCCGAAAAAAAACTGGTGGTGGCTAATGTGAAATTAGAATTAAATCTAATTTCAAGGATATTTCAAGGATTAAGAAGATTTTTGCCTTCAACTCGTTCGCTTTCGTATTCCATGCTGATGAGGGCATGAGCGCGAAACTGCAGTTCATGGATCGAAATGAACAAGTTGGCGGTGTATTGCATGTTGTGATTAATTGTCTGAACCCTGAACAAGCGGTTTCGTTACCCTTTCAATTTTACAATTTTGGTTTTTGTTACCCTTTTATTACTACTGTTTTCTCTTCCAAAGAACCCATCGGCCCCCTATCTCTCCTTAAGAATTTACATCCCCTTTAAGTCGACAAATCGCCCCTTTGGAGGCGATCGCTCCTAGGTTGGGAGCCACTGGTTTATAACTTCTGAGTGATAACCTTGGAATAAATATTGAGAGTCCTTAGAAACGTAAGGTCTCTCTGACCCAAGGCGTGAGCATAGGGTCCCCAGGCGTACAATTATACCCCCATTACTTCATAAAAATTAACATTAATATGAAACTGGCAGACATTTTACTTTATTTAGGTTCATTAATTTCATCTCATACGCTTTTAAAATGGTTTTTAACTCCTAATTTTGGAAAATTTCTACCTAACATGTGGGGGAGGTCTTTCGGAGCATTATTTAAACCCCAGAGCTCAATGGTGACCAGATTGCTGAAACTATGAGCAACCTAGAGTCTGTGAGCGATTTTCAAAGTGTTACAAGTAACTCAATTTTTCTTTAAGAGAATAATATACGTGCTATCGTTTTTTGTAATATTACTTCACTCTGCTATAGTAACACATTTAAATACATTGTGATTCAACTAAATACATTATTCATTTCATGATTGATAATTTCTAC
>JAXGGA010023211.1:0-13805 GCA_038373865.1 Uloborus plumipes | reverse complement strand
GTTTTTAGGCTATTCCTGACTGAAGAGTCCAGAATAAGGATAAAACTGCAGTCTCGGAATGTCATGACCGACCTGTGGGTGTAATTGCGTCTGTTCTGACTCTGCACTGGCTTCTGGGCAGTAACTCTTTGCATATACATAATAGTGTTAAATACTTTAAAGAAGTTTGAGTAAAATTTTGTTGGTACATATATCTTCATTTCTTTCATTAATATAGTAAAAAAAGTTTTTAATAATAGTTTTTATTTAAACCAGTGGTTCCCAGCTTGGTACAGATTGTCTCTAAAGTAGCGATTTTACTCCTCAAAAGGCGATAGAGGGAGTATGAGTTTAAAAGATAAGATAATAATGATAAAAAACCAACCAGTATCAAAAATAAGAATGTATATGAAACCAATTGTTCAGAGTTAATGGTTGTATATTTTTGTATCTATATACTATAATAACCTAATTTACCTGTCTCCTAATCTGAGCTACTACTACCTAATCCAACATGAGCACAATCGGTCATTTGTTTATCTCTTTCAACCTCACAGATTTGTAACTCAATTATTAAATAATTGGAGGTAGGCAATGGATTTTGTGCTCACTTTGTGAACAATCACATTGCTGCACACTTTTTTTCTATATAATTCAATGTTTGTGGTAATCCAATTTTACTCAAAAATAAGAATAGGCTGATTAAAGGATTTCAACTATTTATGCATGTGTATTTTGTTAATTTATTATTCGTATCTAGCAATTTTTCAGTTCAACTAATAATGCTTGCATGAACATTCTTGTCTAGATTGCTGACGAAACAACTGCTCACATTAATCAATCTCGTGAATCATACAAGGGTGTTGCTAAACGTTCCTCTGTCCTATTTTTCTCTATCACTGACCTTCCTAATGTGGATCCTATGTATCAGTATTCCCTAACTTGGTTTATTAATCTTTTTCTAAAAGCTATCCAGCAGAGGTGAGACTTTTCTCTTTTATAACCTTTCTGCTTTCCTATCATTTATTTTCTCTGCTAACTTTTCTGAGTAATTTTTTTTTCTTGAGTTTTAATTTTTGTTGAATGAATTAAAATCGTTTTTTTTAACATAAAATTGGAGATATGATTGCTTATTAATAAAACCATTCCGGTGATTCTTCTTTAATGACCTCTTAGTAACCCTGCTATTGTTTATTCTTTATCTCTTGCATCCTATACCTCTGATATCTGTTTTAAGAAAAATTTCCTCTATTTCTCCTCCAGAAATAAATATATTTTTTATTGTTCCAGACTTTAGCAAGTCCTTAAGTTGTGAATAATTAATTTCTTTTTTTAATAACTATACTGTTAGAAAAAAGGATAAATAGTAATGTCTGTTGGAATTTATTAACATTCACGCCACTTCCCTATTTTCTTAAGAATGTCAAATAATTTTAACTGTGTACTGTGAAAATTATGTCAAATTTAGGTTTAAAAAGCACATGTATTTTCATTCAGGTTCTCTGTTTTTAAATACAAAACGTTTAATAAATTGTATACTGTTTGAAACCAAAACATCTTAGTTGCCTAGATTATTGTGAATTGTCAAGTCTCATGAATTTCTTGGTCACAATATCTTGCTTACGAAGTGTTGATAACTTTTCTTTTCCAGTGAGAAATCATCTGATCTTTCAATAAGATTGAAGAATCTAAGTGAATATTTCACATACAGCTTGTATTGCAATATTTGTCGCTCTCTATTTGAAAAAGATAAGCTGCTTTTTGCATTCATCTTGTGTTGCAACTTGCTTATGTAAGTTAATCCCTAATGTTTACTTTTTAACAAAAAAATTGCTTTTGAAACAGAACATCCTTTTTCAAATTATTTGTTTTTTCTGATATTTAATTCTAATAGAGTTTTTTTTTAATTACATCTCTATGAACTTATTTTTAAGTTAAGTAAGTGTGTCAGAGGGTTTTTTGTACCATATAGTTATTAACTCAAAAGATGTTTTAGAATTTTTCCCATATACTGTCAGCCCCGCTTAAACGAATACTGTCAGTTCCAAAAAATATTATTCGATTAAGCTGGGATCTTTAAAATTGGGTCTATGGCATGGGTTCCAGGATGTTTTATTCGTATAAGCGGGGTATTCGTTTATCCATTACCCGATTAAGCGGGGACGACAGTACTTTAATTTTATGAAAGTTAATAAACAGTTTTCAATGCTTGAATACAGACATTAAATCATAGTATGTATGCTGTGTTAGCACCAAGCTTTTATATATCTGTTCATTTAGCTTGTTTGATTTTAAAGTAAAATTTATTTTTAGAAAGTTTACTTTTTACTCTATTTATAATCTTTTAAAACAATTGTGCAACAGCAGCTTCTTTAACAACTTAATCATAAAAAATAAAAGTAGTAATGTACCTAAAAATTAGTTCCTTTCTTACCAATTCTTAATCTTGTGTTTTGGTTTGTAACAAATGAAATAAGCTACTTAAGAAGTTTTTACGACTGATAAAATTACTATGCATACCTAGGAATGCATTCGTTTGCAACCAGTTTTTGAATCAGCATCATAGGGAGTGAGAAATTGTTCAGTGTAGTGTAAGTCATGCTTAGAATTGGGAATGACGAATCAATACTGCAAAGCTTAAGTCATTTTAATTCATACAAAATGCTGTTTTTTTATCAATTAAAATGTTGCTTAATTTGTAGTTATTAAGACAATCTAACCTGAGTTTTAGATATTGTGTAATCTGTAGTTCAATTACTGTGTGCATGTTTAAATCATTTACCTTTACTAATACTTTTAAATGGTTTGCATACTGGATTTTAGGGGGAAGGGGGGCTGTTTTCTAAAATAGTTGGTCTGTTATCATAAAAATAATACTAATGAAATTTAAATTTTTCAAACTTTTTTTTTTTTGAAAAAGTAAGGATTTGCTTTAAAAAAAAAAAAAAAAAAAGCTGGCTCAATAGCCTAAACCAACTTCTTTTAGTCCAACAAAAATCCATCAATTTACATCTGCTTTGATGGAAAAACGAGTTCCCCAAATATTTGTGTACAACTGCAGCACTTTCATTGTAAATGTCAACCTCTACATTTTCATGTTGAATGCATCGTAATTATGCAATATGGTCTAATGAGACGTTTTTCATTCATAATATCAGCTCGGACAAGAAGCTGGAAAAGAGTGAATTTAAGTTTTTCCTGACTGGTGGTGTAGGTCTGGAAAATACCGTGCCAAACCCCGCTCCATCTTGGTTACTGGAAAAAAGCTGGAACGAGCTCTGTAGATTATCGGACACAAAGGCCTTTGATGGTTTGAGGTATTGGTCACATATTCCTGTTGTTTAGCAAAGTAAAACCAATTCATGGAATTTTTAGCCCAAAAATGTACATACCTTTAAAATTTATCCTTAAAAATTGTATAGAATAAATAACAAAATTAAACTGCACAAAGCTGAAATATCTGTTAGAACTGACTTTTATTATAACTGCATAATCACTATGTACCAGGGGCGGCTCCTCACTATGGGCCAGGTGGGCCGGGCCCACCCAGAAAAATTGGAAGAAAAAAAAATGCCTAATAAAACATAATCGTTTTGTATTTCAACCAACAAAAAAGAAAAAAACAAAACAAAACATAGGGCATAAAATATATTTTAAACCTTCAGCTCCTCCCCCCCTCCACATTGCTAATACAGCACAAAAAAGTTTTCAAACTCCATCAATTTTAGCGTTTCGCACCTAAGCGCTTCGCATTAGCACGGCTTTAAGAACGAATTCGTGGGCCAGATCAAAGCGGCCCTCGCCAAGCCCCCGATTTTAGCCAATCGCAATGGCTGAATTAAGAAGAGCAGAGAGAGATGACACCCCATTGTAACAATCGACAAGTGGGCATTTTTTATCTGGCCCAAAATTTCCCTTTGTCCCTAACCAAAGCGGTGGAGAGGGAAGTGTCCCTCACTGGTTACAGAGGAGCAGGGAATGTCTGGCCCCTGTGTTAGGGTAGGGAGAAAACTTACTTTTCATTCCGCTCTCTGCGTTTTTCTTTTATTGATTTTTATAACACGTCTTCTTTTTTTTTAGTCTTTCTTTTTTAATTTTCAACACCTATTACTAACAGGCATAGAGATTGCCAGTTTCATTACCCCCCCCCCCCTCACCTATTTTCAATACAATGCATGCATATTTTATTTATTAATTTGCTTTTGAAATTCTTATTTTCAAAATTTTTGTATGAAGACTTTATTTTTGACTTGTAGTGCATTTGCCATTTTCTTAGTATTAGTTTGAATTCAATCTCATTTGTCGCAGTGTTGTGTTAATATATTAAAAAATCTGTAAGTATTGTATGAACTCTAGGAATTTGTCATCCTGCCGGGTGTGACATTATAAATGCTTGTAGAAGTGATAAGTATTCTTAAGCTCCAAATGCTACATTTATTTAGCCGAATCATGACTGCATTTATATCCAGGACTAACGAGAGGCTAACCCCCGCCCCCTAAAATATCAATGAAGTAGTCTGCCCCCCCCCCCCCCTCCCCTTCGTTGATGATCATCCCTACAACTAATATTATCACACTCAAAGGGATTTTAATGTCCGAAAAAGCACTTAGATGTTGAATAAAAAGCTTGCTACTGCGCATTTTTTCTTATATCTTGAGACACGTAACATTAACCTTCTACTACAAATACACTAAAGCAGTAACCAGAAAAAACAAAACTTAAAACATTGAACGTTCATAAAAATATTGAGTGGATCAAAGTCTACTGTACATAAAAACTATATTCAGCTTAAAATGTATAAATGAATACATTTATTTTGTAAATTATTATTATTTTACAAATTGCTTCATAATTCAAGAAACACGTGGACATAAAATTTCGCAACATTTAAAAACTATATTTTGCAATATATTTTCCTGAAGGTTTATAATATATGAAATATTAAATATTGTTTAAAAGCAATCTAGTTAAATAAATATATTATATCAAAGTTTAATAACGGTACCTAATGGTTGGAAAAAACTAGGCGTTCTGCAAGATTTTTTATTTCTAACATATGAGCATATAACACGTTACTATGACTGTCAGTCAAATCATGTATCCGAAAAGGTTATTACCAGTTAAGCAAATATTCTGATAAACATAATTAAATTAGTCAGTTATCCGTGTTTTAATTTTAATTGTATTCGAACCGTTAGTCAAGATTCTTTAATTTTGATTATATTGTAAGAAAAATAAGTGTTTTAATATTGTTATGTACTCTTTGTATATTTCCTGAAAATAATTCGATTCATCTCATTACTAGTTTGAGTATGACCATAGGTAAGCGAGTGGGACCATAACTGGTCAAACTCCAGTGTATTCCAATTTATTTAAAAACATATACATGCATTAAAATTGAAAGTATCATAGCTATAAAAGTGACATTTTAAAGTTCTAACACCGTTAGGATTTGTTTTTTCATGAATTAAAATTGCAACATTTGTATCCAAATTAAAAAAAAAATGTAAGCATGCCTAGATCTAGTCATTTACTTTATGAGTTCCTTAATTTGATAGAGGCTTTCAGAAAGTCATGGTGCAGATTGTCGAAATTTTTAGGGGGAGAGAGGGGGTGTTTTTAGGCAGAAATTTTCTTTTTCTTTTTGAGTGTAGTCCCGTAATGTTTGAGGAGGTGCGCCGCTTTGAGGCGTGACACTTTTGATGTGATGAATATTTTCACTGTCCGAAAATGGCAAAATTATGAGAGAAACATTAGTGATATTTTGAAAGTCGGTCGTCTGTGGAAAACATTGTCATTAGTATTACATTGATCGCTTAAGGCTGGTGTAACATTTAAAATATAAAACATATGTATCAAATCAAATGTGAGATAATTTTGCAATGCAAATTTGTATTAATAAAATTAAATATTATTTTAAGTCGCTCAGCATTAGTTTACTAACTGTTGTTTCCTTCATTTTATCTGTGTAAGCATTAGTGGGGAAAGATATAATTGCGGGCCCACCCACTAAGTTAAGGCACGAGCCGCCACTGCTATGTACCCATAAAACTATTGTTTGGATTTGTTTAATAACTATTTCACAGCATTAGACTGCTAAAAGTGTTTCAAACTTTTCCTTCAGTAGTCTAAACTGCCTAGTTTTTTATGTTCTGCACTCCTATGCCTGCTTAATTTTGTATGGTTTCAGTAACATTTAGATTGACCTAAGAGATCTATCCTGCCAAAATGTAGAAATAACTATTTTTTTCCTATGATCTGTGGCAATGTGACAGCTGGTTTGAGTTGCTAGAAGTTATTTAGGAATTTAGTATACATAAATTATAGTTTAATAGATTTTTAATTTAGTTATATCTGGTTATTTGTGCTGAGCTTGTTATTGCTTTGTGACCAATGTTACAATTTTAGGGAAGATTTTATTGCTGATCCAGATATATGGAAAACAATGCATGACTCGAAGGAGCCTCAAAAATTGGAACTGCCTAAGCAATGGAATTCTAATATTACTGATTTCCAAAAACTGATGATCTTGAAGTGTATGAGACCAGATAAGGTAAAGCAAAAAAAAAAAAAAAAATCCAATTTTTCTAGACTTTATTTCTAACTTGTGTGTTTGTCATACAAATTTAATATCTTGATCTGCATTTTTTTATTTTATGGTTCTGGTCTAGTAACATTTAAAGCTTAAAAGCAATTACAACAGCATTGAAAAGCACAATTGCTCAGAAATGCTGCAGACACGTGCTTCGGCATTACGAAGAACGCCTTTTTTCAATGCAAAAATGTGAGCTTATGAATAGACAGACATCCGACAAAAGCGGTTGGATGTCTGTGCATCCGTAAGCTCACGTTTTTGCATTGAAAAAGGTGTTTCTTGTAATGCCAAAATACGTGTCTGCAGCATTTCTGCACATTTGTGTTTTTCAATGTCGTTGTAATTGCTTTTATTTTTATGCACGAAGGTATCAATCTATTTCATTTAAAGCTTAGTTTATTTCATTAAATTCTTATTATAGTACTTGACATTTTTTACCAGATTGGGCCATTGTTTGATTTTTAGATTGTTCCAATGGTCACCAAGTTTGTTGCAGCAAATCTCGGCGAAGAATTTGTTCATCCCCCACCATTTGATCTTCCTCAAAGTTACAGTGATTCAAGTGCTACAACACCGTTGTTGTTTGTCCTTTCACCTGGAGCTGATCCAATGGCAGCTTTGCTGAAATTTGCTGAGGATAAAGGCTTTGGAGGAGAGAGATTTGATGCTATATCTCTTGGTCAAGGACAGGTAATTTTGTTTTTTAGCCATTGTGTTCCATATCTACATATTCTGGGCTTGGAAAACTGAAAAAAAAATTATAAGCTCATTTTTATACTTTCTTCCTTTTTTATAGATACTTATATTATTTTTGATTTTAACAGGCAATAAAGAGATTTCTGCCAATTAATTAATTGGTTATCAAAATCATACATCAACATATTCACTGATTAAATTTTAACTAATAATTAGAAAATGAGCCTAAGTTTATTTTGTTGTGCTAAGACTAAAGATTTCTCGCTTTTTTTTAACTTACAAACTATTTACTTCAAATGTAGTATTTTAAGTAGGCTTGCAGATGGGAGGGAGGAGTTTTTAAATGTAATTTTATGCTTGTTTCCATGAGATTTCTTTCTATTAGCTTACAAGGGCCTACATGCCTCTTTCAATAACATGACTTTGTGCATTGAAATTCTACAAAATTTTACAACTTCTTTGACTCGGTTTTATGTTTCCTGTTGGTTCTTTTCATCTTCCAATTGTCATATTAGGAACTAGATCTTTGTTTTTGCTGTTTATCTTTTTTTTTTTTTTTTTTTCCATTCTTATGATCATGCTATCTGAGTTGAACAACCCCAAGCCTCTCGTAACCTCAAACATAAATATGCAACAATTTGCAATTTTTCTGCTTTATCCGTTTATTTTCAGTGTCAGTCCAAGGGTATTGTTTTACTAACTTGAAAGATGCATATTCGGAAGATCTTGGATGACACATATTTTCCCTTTTCGTCTTAATGACTGATTTTAAATCTTTTATAACAGAAATCTACTTTAGTTCAACTGTGGTAAATCACAAGAAAAATATTGATTTCATTTCATTAAACTCAGCAACTTTCATCTTTTTTTAGGGCCCAGTAGCTCAAAAAATGATAGAAAAGGCTCAGAAATTAGGAACTTGGGTAGCTTTGCAAAATTGTCATTTAGCTGTATCTTGGATGCCACAGCTAGAAAAAATCTGCAGTGAACTGACTGATAAAAACACGGATAGTAACTGTCGAATTTGGCTTACAAGTTATCCTTCTGAAAAGGTAGATTATATAGCTTCTCTTGATACGCTAGTAGATTAATTGTTTTATTGGTTAATAATTATTTCTGTACGTGCAAATATTATTGAAATTCTGTAATATTTGATGCAGTTTAAATATTTTGTCATAGTTTCCTGTAACAGTCCTCCAAAATGGTGTTAAAATGACTAATGAGCCACCGACTGGCTTAAAACAGAATCTTCTCCAATCATTTCTTGGAACTCCCATTAGTGATAATACTTTCTTCACAGGCTGTGGAAATAAAAATAAGGTTAGTATTTTACTTATTAAGAATATATTTGGTTTTTTAATTTGTCACTTGCTGATTTATACATACTAAAAAGATGGAGAAGTAATTTTTCATTGTAAAGTTAAGCAGTTAATTTCTACAAATTATGGGTCAGGGAAAAGTTTTATCCACCTTATTGTGCAAAATATTGTAATTTCTGTGTTGTGGTAAGCCATCTTTGTCAACTATTATACCTCTTTGTTGACCAATTCTCAATCTTATCATACTGTTTGTTAGCAGTTAGTTTTCTCCTGATTATTGGATCTGATTACTTATTAAGTAGTATGATAGCTGTATCAAGTTGCACATTTGTACCTATGAGCATTACGAAATAGATATTGTTGAAATTCGGATGTTTAGCTTTTTAATGTGCCACTTGTGTCTCTGTTGCCTTTTGTTCCATAGCAATTTGTTCATGAGATGCAACATTCAGGTAGCAAGAAATGTTTTATATGACTTCACTTATAACTCATTGTAGAAAAAAGTTTAATTTTAAATAGGCCATAAAGAAATTTCCAGGTGCATGCTGGTTGTGTGCACATTAAATCTATGGACCATAAAGTACTATGGTCAGTTGCTAATCAATTGTCATTGTCATGGGTACCAATGGAAGAAATTTTACTTCCTTTCAGGTTCATAAGCAAATTTTGGAAGTATAATTGTCAAATTATGTTTTGTGGTAGAAACAATCATAGTCGCCTACTAGTTGGCAGCCTATTTAATGGCTGTCACTTTTGTAGTGTTGAAAAAATGCAAGTGCCTCCATATGTCCTATCCAAAATACATTTGTGTTAAGCACTAAAATTTAATTTTAATTTCATGATTATTTTTTTTTTTTCTAATAGATTTTTCACAAGCTAATGTTTAGCCTGTGTTTTTTCCATGCTCTTGTGCAAGAAAGACGAAAATTTGGTCCCATAGGTTGGAACATTCCATATGGGTTCAATGAATCTGATTTGAGAATCTCACTGCAGCAGTTGCAAATGTTCGTCAATGAGTACGCTGAAGTCCCTTTTGAAGCTATTACTTATATGACAGGGGAATGCAACTATGGTGGACGTGTCACTGACGACTGGGATAGACGTTGTCTTTTGACTCTTTTGGCTGACTTTTGTAATTCCAGAATCATAGAAGAAGCTGAGTACAAGTATGTTAACTTTTTTTGTTATGTATCCTTAGTTTTAATGTTTGTACTTTCAAACTACTCGGTACCAGCTCTCCCAATTATGCGAAACACTAGTGCGAAAAAATGTTTAGACTTTTAATATAATTAGAAAATTTTGGTGCAATGAGAAACAGCAATTAAAATATAGAAATGTAAAAAAAAATTCTAGAAAAACTGAGCTTTTCTGAAAAATGTGTTGCTTAAAAAACAAATGAAAATGTAGTTTTTAACCCATAGTCAGATGCATTTGATACTGCATTATTTTTAAATGCATAATGTGAAAAAAAAATGTGCTAAATTGACTCTTTTATCATTCAAAATTTTTTAAATTAACCTAAAGACTTTCAAAGATAAAGAATGACAGGTATTGATTGTTGCTATCCAAGGGTGAGTCTTGTGTTAATTTGTGATGCTTTCAAAGTGAAAAATTATTATTGGATCAGTTAGATTATGTTAAAAAAGTTTTTTTGTGGAGTGAATTTTGTTAATAATTAGACATTCAATGATATTATTACTGGCGAACATTTCTTTGTAGAAGTATGTAGCAATTAATAGAAATAAGGCATCCACTACAAAGCTTCTTTATGAATTCCTGTAAAAAAATTACAAAGTGTATGAAAATATCTAGCTAATCAATTACAAGAAGATTATTGATGATCAGACTTCATGACATGCGTTACAAAAAAAAAACATTCAATGAGAGGTTATGAGCAAAATATTAAATGTTCAGATTCAGATATTTAAATACAAAACCACTATGAACAAAGCTCGCAATTATTTCTTGGTGGTGCATAAATGCTTTTTTAATAAGTTCTAAAAATCACTAAAAATAAAAGATAGTACATGGAAAATTATTTAAAACGCTTTGAATTTATGAACATTAACTTAATATTCTCTGACCAATCTTAACTATAATTGGCCACTTTAGACCAAAATTGTGTGTAGATCGATTTTTTTTCCCCAGAACTGGTTTATGAAAACTATCCTTATACACTAACGTGCTCTAGAGAAATCTTACAATAAGGCAAAAAACTGTCTTAGTTTATGTAAGATTTTTTTTAATTGTATAATCTGCTGTCATAAACATAACTTTTTAAATTATGCAGCTCATTTTTTTTTTCTGTTGACGATAATGAGCTAAAACTTAATTCATGTAGATACCATTACTTATATACACTATGTTCCTTCTGGTCTATACAGGGTGTTTCAGTTCAATCTTTCAGAACTTCTGGGAGGGTAAGGGTACATCTAACACTTGAAATCATATAGCGATGAGGGTTCAGAAATGCTTATCCAAAACGGTAAAATTTGATTATGCCAGCAGTATTCTAGACAGTTCAGAGCTCCTTGCTCCGAAAATGTAAGGTGTACCTTTTAGCCGGTGAAAAAAACTTTGATCGCTTACTTTGACTCATTTACCTTTTGCTTTTATACATGTTTAATAAAAAAGATTTTTCACTTACGGTCTCTTATCTTTATAGTTCCGCTGTGTACATCAGCATTTAAGGAATGCATTACCAACCTCCATTGCAATATGATTTCGAGTCGTGAGGATTCATCCTACCCCTCCTAGAAGGTCTGTTGTTTCTAATACCACTCGAGTGTCCGAGCCCGAGTGGATGAAATCTACTCGATTTAAAGCGGGGTAGGTACGACTTCCGTTTTTACAAGCACCATTAAGGTGGAAGACCGTTTTAGCTCTACATACATGCCATAAGTATCCGTTTATAAGGTAGACATCCATTCATAACACACTTTCATACACAAGAAGGACTATGACAGGAGAGAGGGAAAGTATGTCCATGCCCAAGCCGGGATTCGAACCCCGGGCCACTGCATCTCGGTCAGACGTCTCCGACTACTAGACAAGGCCGGCCGACCCTAGAAGTTCTAAAACATTTAACCTGGACACCTGTATCTAATCTGGATGTGAAAATTGTGTTGCGACAGTATTGGTTTCTGTGAGACGGTTATTCCACCTTAGTCACATTTAATAATTTAATGTGCTCGTATTTTTGTTTTTCGTATAGATTATCTTCTGATGGGCTCTATACCATACCAGACATTCAGCAGTATGACGGCGTACTGGAATTCATAGAGGTAAAAAGTTATTTATGGATTGTCTTATTTCATTTGCTTGTAAATTTGTTTAATGCTACAGTTGGCTCTCATTTTTGCAAGTTTGTTACATTCCTGGTTTTAAAAAAAAAGACTTTATAATTAGTCTCTATTAGAATCCAAAATTTAAGTCTAGTATGAGCCAGTCGACTATTTCTTTAGCTGCATTCTATCCTGACTACAATTTCTTGAACAACACATATTTTCTATTCTTTCATTTAATTACTTTCAGTTTCTTTTTACATGTTTTTAGAATTTACCTCAAACGCAGCATCCTGAAGTTTTTGGCATGCATGAAAATGTAGATATCACCCGTGAGCTGCAAGAGAGTCGCCGACTTTTAGATAGTATTTTGTTAACAGAAGGAACAGCAACTTCTAGTGAAGGGGGATCTTCTGACCAACAACTTTTTGAAGTGGCTTCAGACATTTTAGCTAAAGTAATATATTCCAAAACATTTTTTTGTATATTGTGTTTAATAGTTCTTCTTATGTTTAATAGTTCTATGCACTTCTTTTCTGCGAAAAGAAACTTAGTTATACAATCTAATTTTGTTCAAGATATTTCCATAAAACTTAATTAGTAGTGGAAGAAAAGGATTTTTACAGCATTTCTAGATCTTTCTGCTGTACTCAAAAGTGCTTATGATTCGTCATCGGTGATTAACAATAAACAGTACACTCTTTGTTTTTTTTGTTTCATTTCATGTTGATTATTTTTATTTCAAATCAATTCAAATTTACTTTAATATTCATGAATTTTTTGGGGAAAGGAAATAATAACCTTAAAACAATAACTGATTTTTTAGATTGTATCTTCTGAAAAAAAACTCTTATCTTAATTCCTTTTTTTTCCACCCCCCCCCCCTCCCTCCAGCCATAGCGTCACAACTGTATGCAATCTGGTGATTTATGCAATTTGAAAGTTCGCTCTATCTTTATCTGTATTGCTTGTAAGTTCATTTTGTAGGCAATTCAATTCAGGAAGGTATGTAGACTTATATAGCTGAAAATTATTTTGTTTTTTAGTTCAATAGATTTTAAAACTTACCTTAGTACTTTTATGTAATCATTCAAGTATTTTTAACAGCCTTCAAAACTGGTAAGTCTGGGAGGTTTCACTAAATCAGTTGCTGAAAAATTTATTCAACCATTTATAAAACAGACTATGTGTACGTAAGAAAGTTTTTATGAGAATGAAAAAATCATCTGTATCTTTTCAAACTTGTATTATAACACTTTCATTTATGTATGTAATTTTAATTTTCCATAGTACAACTCATTTATCCCTTTCTCCTGTTACCAGGCTATTGTGCCTAAGTTTACATCAAGACTATATTAACAAATATTTTATGTTCATCAATGTATACTTGTAATAATTTATGTGTAATGGTTCTTCCTTTTGTATTAATATTTGTTATCCTACTCCACAGTTAAATTTTAAGCAAAGTAATTATGAAGCCTTTCATTTAATTGCAGTAAAATAGTTATATGCGTGTATTTTTTCTTATTATTGATTTTATCCATGAATGTCCACTACGATTGCAAGGAATTATCCAATATGTTAATGTTCAACTAACTACGAAAAAATTGAATCGATTAATAAAAAATAAATCCTCCTAGAATGAAATTGCAATATATCATTTCAGCTACCTCCACGTTTCAACTTGGAAGAAGCAGGAGCGAAATATCCTGTTCGTTATAATGAGAGCATGAATACAGTGCTTGTTCAAGAAATGGAAAGATTTAACAAGTATGTTTTCTCATGAAATACCATAGTGAGATTCCTAAATTTTCCCTCCCCAGTTGCATGTTAAGTATACAGTGATTAAAATGGTTTACTTAAATCTGGAAGCAATAAAGCAATCACAGGAAATACCTCTTTAAGTACAGTAGGACCTTGTTGTTTATCCA
>JAXGGA010023210.1:0-13806 GCA_038373865.1 Uloborus plumipes | reverse complement strand
TGGTGTTGTTTCAATTCGTTATTAACAGATTGCAGCACATAACCATTGTAAAGTGTGTTCTGCAGCAGTTTTAATATGATCTTTATCAAAAATGACATCGTTCACAATCTCAAGAAAAAAAGCTAAGTTTTCAAAGTTATTCCCAGCTTTCCAGTTTATGTTAATTGCCGATTTTATTTCTTCTTATGAAATGTCTTTTTAAGTATTATATCGTAAGCAGAAAAAATTTTTAGTAAAAAATGTATGTATCCTCTGTGGGGTCTATCGTCACTTTTAAGGGACGATTTTTCTTTCCTTAATAAAAAAATTATTTCTTACGTAATATTTTTTTTATTTTTCCTGTCTAGCAAACACTGTTTGTAACCAGCATACAAAATATCTTTGGGAAAAAAAAGTCAGGCATTAATTGGGTTAGAGAAATCGATTGGCAAAAGATTCTTCAGACAGGTATTTTTATGATGTTAGAAAGCTGCATGAGTAACAGGGCTGCCAGATTTAAGAACTGTAAATACGGGACAGGCTCGGGGGCGGGGGGGAGATTGAGAGATGAAGTCTAAAGGTTGAATTTTTACAACCTTGACTTTAATATTAAACGTTTCTCAAATATAAATGAAGAAAAAAATACACAATGATCATATGAATAAAAACTTCATTTTTTACTTGTTGCATAGTTATTTTTCATATGCCATGAATATTAGTGGGAAAATGTTTAACACTAATTATTGAGAGAATTCGTATTTCCCTGTTATTAATAACCTTTTTCCTGACGCAGGCACCTCATTTCAAATTTTGCCGGTAAGGGGCGGGAGAGGGGCAAAAGGTAAATTATACCAAATTTCAATATACATTGTACCAAAAAAAAAAAAAAAAAGCCTTTACCTGCTCTTATCTGCAAATACATTAATTTCCCAAAACCAGGGGGGGGGGAGGCCATTGTCCACCCGTCCTGATGTCCCAAATGACGGGCCTGTCTCGGCGCGAAAGATATAATAGTCGCGTCTACTGATGACTAATGTTTGGCATATACTTTTCGAAAAACTAGACGTACCAATGGGGAATTTTGAATGTAAAATAACTTGAATGAGTCATTAACAAAAAATTTGATTCCAATTAAGTAGACATAGAATTAAATCTTACAACTTGAACTCACTATAAGAAATTAACCTAAAGCAAATTTAAAAAAAAAATCAGTATTCAATATCTTTTGGGGAAAACTGTACAGTTTTCTCAATATTATAGCATAATTATTCTTATATAATGTAGGAAAATTAATTTCTTCAAAAATCATATTTGCTACTTGATTTTACTGCTGCAATAACTCTTTCTAAGTTTTGATTGTCTTTAGGTTGCCATAAAGCTCACTGTAATTTATATTTATGTCGCTCATTGTAAAAGTTTTGTATCTTCATGTTTTTAAAACGCGTATTTGTTTGCTAAATGTAATAACATTTAGTTACATCTTTCATCTTTTAGTATAAAAGCGAAGAGAAGCCAATTTCAAAAGATTGAAATTGATTGATTCAAAAAATCTAGTGACTGATAGTAGCTGAACACATATATTTCTTTCATAATTGAAAAATTGAGAAGAGCTTTTTATATAATAAGGCATAATGAAATCATTTACAAGGACATACACCACTTTTACAAGGAACGTTTGTTGAATTGATTGTCACAATAATTTCTGTTCTAAATGAATGGAACACTAACATTACTTCAGAACAGGAAAATATAATTCAATCAATTTTCTTATCACTTTATTTCACATTTTTTGTTTTACTTCATTTTGTTCTGAAAATAATGTTTTGTTTTGTAAAATGCTGCTTCTAGCCAGAATACGGGACTTTAGCCGTCCCGTACTAATGTTCCCCGGTACGTGGGACAATATTTCAAAAAACGGGACTGTCCCTTGAAATCCGGGACGTCTAGCAACCCTGATGAGTAAGCAATTGAATTGTATTGCACTGAACAACGTGAACTACCGACAACAATGTTTAGTTTTTCCTATAAAATAAAAATAAATAATGATTTACTGAATATTGTGTAGTTGATTGACTGCCTCCTCCCTATTTTCATGAGCATTTTAATAGTAAGCGGATCATTAAAACAGCAGTAAGTAAGTAAAAATACAGCAGATAATACCCTTAAACCGCTGAATCTATATAAACGCACACCATAATTCTTTATACACTGCTCGACATTGAAAATGCAACACCAAGAAGGAGTGGTCAGAAATTGATGAAATTTGGTAAGACAGAGATAGCATGGAACAATAAGTGATATTTATTTCAAAATAAATAAGCAAAATTTAGAGCGAGGACGGCGTCGGCTCAGTAAGAAGTAGGATCACCGCGGACAGCGATGCACGAAGAAACACGTCTAGGCATGGAGTCAATAAGCCTGCGGATGGTGTCCTGAGGGATGGCACTCCATTCCCTTTCAACCATTTGCCACAGTTCGTCCTCTGAACGAGGCAGTGACAGGTTCTGCAAACGGCGTCCAATCACGTCCCACACATGTTCGATTGGTGACAAGTCAGGAGAGTATGATGGCCAGGAAAGCATCTGTACACCTCGTAGAGCATGTTGGCTGATTCGAGCACTGTGAGGCCGGGCGTTATCCTGTTGAAAAATTGCATTTGGCAGACCCTGAAGGTAGGGGATTGCCACCGGCCGCAGTACATTATCTACATATCGTTGGGCCGTCATAGTGCCCCGAATACGAACTAGAGGTGATACGGAATTGTATGCAATGGCGCCCCATACCATTATGCCACGTTGTCGCGCTGTGGGGCGTTCCACAGTTACTGCCGGATTCGATCTTTCTCCACGTCGACGCCACACACGTATGCGATGACTATCGCTGGAAAAACAGAAGCGGGATTCATCTGAGAACACTACGGTTTGCCATTCTGCCATCCACGTCGCTCTGGTCCGGCACCATTCCAAACGTTGGAGTCTGTGCTGTGAGGTCAATGGCAGTCTTCTTAGCGGGCGCCGTGATTGCAGGCCACGTGCAACCAGTCGACGGGAAATGGTTCTGGTCGACACAGGAACATCCAGGGTACCTTGCACGTGCTGCAGAATCGACGTACAAGTGACTTGCGGGTCCGCCACAGCTTGTCGGTGAATCCGTCGATCCAAGCGGTCTGACGTCACTCTGGCTGCACCTGCACCCCTCAATGTGGCTACATTTCCTCTTTCCAACCATCTCCGACACAGCCGATGCACAGTGCTTGCATCCATGTGGGTATCAGCTGCAATTTGACGTATGGACCAACCTCCCCTTCTCAGTCCGATCACCATACCCCTTGTAAAGTCGTCTATATGCTGGAAGTGTCTTCGTTGAGGACGGCGTGGCATTTCCTCCTATCACACGTATCCTTCGAGACAAAAACCAAATTTCTCCGATAATTAGTCTGGCAGAAAAACCAACATGAACATAGCCCACTTTTCAACTTCATTCTCTTATACACTGCTCGACATTGAAAATGCAACACTAGCATTGCTAGTACTTTCCAAACTCCTCTCTCATTAGTCAGATAAGTCGTGTGAATTCGGAAGTTTGAAAAAAATAAATAATTTTCATAATTTACGAGCCCTCCTCATTGTGTTAAAACCGATCTTGTTATACAATAAAAGATCGTTATAATGCACACCATGGAGCACGTACACTGCTCGACATTGAAAATGCAACACCAAGAAGGAGTGGTCAGAAATTGATGAAATTTGGTAAGAAGACAGAAGGAGTGGTCAGGAGGTGGTCACCAAGAAGGAGTGGTCAGAAATTCATGCAAATTTTACCGTAGACGCACGTCACTGAGTTATGCAAATGATATGAAATGCGCAGCTCTCCGACGCACGTGAAGTAAGATATAAGAGAATGAAGTTGAAAAGTGGGCTATGTTCATGTTGGTTTTTCTGCCAGAGTAATTATCGGAGAAATTTGGTTTTTGTCTCGAAGGATACGTGTGATAGGAGGAAATGCCACGCCGTCCTCGACGAAGACACTTCCAGCATATAGACGACTTTACAAGGGGTATGGTGATCGGACTGAGAAGGGGAGGTTGGTCCATACGTCAAATTGCAGCTGATACCCACATGGATGCAAGCACTGTGCATCGGCTGTGTCGGAGATGGTTGGAAAGAGGAAATGTAGCCACATTGAGGGGTGCAGGTGCAGCCAGAGTGACGTCAGACCGCTTGGATCGACGGATTCACCGACAAGCTGTGGCGGACCCGCAAGTCACTTGTACGTCGATTCTGCAGCACGTGCAAGGTACCCTGGATGTTCCTGTGTCGACCAGAACCATTTCCCGTCGACTGGTTGCACGTGGCCTGCAATCACGGCGCCCGCTAAGAAGACTGCCATTGACCTCACAGCACAGACTCCAACGTTTGGAATGGTGCCGGACCAGAGCGACGTGGATGGCAGAATGGCAAACCGTAGTGTTCTCAGATGAATCCCGCTTCTGTTTGTCCAGCGATAGTCATCGCATACGTGTGTGGCGTCGACGTGGAGAAAGATCGAATCCGGCAGTAACTGTGGAACGCCCACAGCGCGACAACGTGGCATAATGGTTTGGGGCGCTATTGCATACAATTCCGTATCACCTCTAGTTCGTATTCGGGGCACTATGACGGCCCAACGATATGTAGATAATGTACTGCGGCCGGTGGCAATCCCCTACCTTCAGGGTCTGCCAAATGCAATTTTTCAACAGGATAACGCCCGGCCTCACAGTGCTCGAATCAGCCAACATGCTCTACGAGGTGTACAGATGCTTTCCTGGCCACCATACTCTCCTGATCTGTCACCAATCGAACATGTGTGGGACGTGATTGGACGCCGTTTGCAGAACCTGTCACTGCCTCGTTCAGAGGACGAACTGTGGCAAATGGTTGAAAGGGAATGGAGTGCCATCCCTCAGGACACCATCCGCAGGCTTGTTGACTCCATGCCTAGACGTGTTTCTTCGTGCATCGCTGTCCGCGGTGGTCCTACTTCTTACTGAGCCGATGCCGTCCTCGCTCTAAATTTTGCTTATTTATTTTGAAATAAATATCACTTATTGTTCCATGCTGTCTCTGTGTTCTTACCAAATTTCATCAATTTCTGACCACTCCTTCTTGGTGTTGCATTTTCAACGTCGAGCAGTGTACGTGCTCCATGGTGTGCATTATAACGATCTTTTATTGTATAACAAGATCGGTTTTAACACAATGAGGAGGGCTCGTAAATTATGAAAATTATTTATTTTTTTCAAACTTCCGAATTCACACGACTTATCTGACTAATGAGAGAGGAGTTTGGAAAGTACTAGCAATGCTTTTGGGTGATTAAACTCATAACAGTTAGGTTACATTCTTAATTTGTTTAAGAATACAGAATCTAGAATTTTTAAAAGCGTTTGAGACAGAAATCACAAATAAGTAATGTAATTTTTGTTAAGCACCAGAGGACAAAGAAATTGTAGCTAAGGATGCCACTATCATCCCCACCTTTTTAAGGACACAAAAACAGGATGCCGATGCCATACAAGCTTCTTTTGTCGGAAGATGCAGTTGAAATCAACATCCTGGGATGCATGAGAAACTGTTAACGAAGACGATCTCACCCCCGGTTAAAGGTTATATCGGGAGCTTAAATCGGTACCACATAAATTTGAACGTTATCGCTGCTTTCCCTAAAGGCCCGGTTTCCTAGGAGTGAAGTCGTCGATCTCTGGCGAGGCGACAGACGCCGCCGCCTTCTGCGCATGCGCCTGAGCCGTAGATTGACGTCGCTTCACGCCACCCTCCAATGAAACTGGTTCTGATTCCAGCGTGCGTCGCGCAAGGCGTCGGCGACGATTCTAGGAAACCAAGCCTTAACGCAGCTGTCTTCAAAAATTGCCGATGACCGGATGAGAGGCGAAAACAGTAGTCTCATGTTGACCAGAAGCGCAATCCGTAACAGAACCTATACAATAGAGGATCAACAAGCGGGGGTGGGGTGGGGGTTATGGCGGAGCCTGTGACACTGAAGTTTTCAGCGGGGGTTGTTTTAAAGTGTTCAGTGTCTTTTGATTTTTGTCTTGTCGGACTGGGGGGGGGGGGGGGATCAGAGTTGTGATATAGTATTCGAGGGATGTGCTATTGCTCCTGCGTTGGGGCAGAAGCAGGCTTTAGACAGAAAGACACCTCATTTATTATTAACAAATAGAAGTGCCTGATTATACGTCGGCCAGTAACAACGACGTATAAACAACCAATTGAAAAAAGAAAGTAACGCCTTCGGCCCCTGTAAAAAGTACACAAACTTCGAATTTTGAATTTCGAAAAGAACCACTTTCTTTAACTCGATGGCTCGGCATTCTCATCCAGAGTTCCCGAGTACAATAAGAGAAGGCACTATGATGTGCCTGGAGGCTTGTCTTAGGAGAAAACACTAACTTCAATTCATATAGTCACTAAAAAAGTCCTCGCCACCGCAGCTGAGGTATTATTTTGAAGTATTTTATCTTTTTAGCCTTAAATCAATTTAATAAAGATGATTTTATCTAGATTTTGCTTTTCTTATTATTTACGCTTTATTGGAGACCCTGCATGAGAGTAAGTAAAAAATTTCCGTAAAACATTTCAGAATGTAACACGCTCATAAAAAATATAACTTTCATTAAGAAATGAGAGGAAATAAACATTGTCATTTTATATTACTAGCTGTTTTCCCAGGCGTTGCACGGTCTACCGTGAGAATAAAAGTTTTGGCAAGAGACGCATGTTCACCAATCAGGCTCAAAAAAAAGAAAAAATTGTGTACAATTTCACGCCTAAGTGAAGGAATAGCTATTTCAAAATTTAAATTGAGACCTTATCTGATTTTTTTAAACAAACCTATCTCCCCCTCCATATGAAATTTCTGAGTATTGAAAAACCTTTGTGACAAATTTGGCAAAGATCTGACGGAAACTTATTGTTGTTATTTCCACAATATAATCCTACGAAACTGGCTAACAGGCAATATGACTTAAAATTTAAATTTAGACCTCTTTGGATTTTTTTTGAGTTCCGATGTTCCGAAGATCTTCAATGTGAATTTCTGAGAAGCAAAGGACTTTAGTACGAAATTTGGTAAAGATCCAGCGCAAACTGTGGATTTGTATAAGATGCATATACACCCACACCCAAATATTCACACCCATTTATTATGCAGGTTTAACTTATAATTTAACTACGGTATACTCCCAATTATCCGCGCAATTGGATAGCACGGTATCGCGGATAACGAAAAAAGGCTAAAAATAAGTGATAAAAATAAGATAAAAATTGTATTTTGCTTAAAATTAATCGTATTGTGTATAAAAAGTATTACAATGAAGATAGGAACAGGATTACACATTTGTCTTGTAAGTTCTGAAGCACATACAATCTATAAAGGAATAGTAGTTGCGATAGCGCCCAGGTGAAACAATTTATTCGACAAAGCACTCTTCTGTAACATATATTATACCAAACTTAATTTTGCTGAAAAAAAAAAAAAAAAAAAAAACGAGACCCTCGCGGATAATTCCCGCAGAAAATGTGTGTAGGTGGAGGGGGGGTGCTATTTTGAAGTGCGTCCTTTGGAGGTTTGGGTTGGCGACCTCATGGGGGAGCCAGTCCGCCCCTGTGGATCACTACAAACTTTGTGTCGCAACTCAAACTTTACCTGTATTCATTGCTTACCTTTGTCCAGTTTGTATTTAAAAAAATGTAATATAGCCCTTCATCCTTCAAACTCTTCAATTCTTATTTGCTAATTTCGATGTGAGTAAGATTTTATTATTAATTTTTATCGCCTACTGTATGGCTTTTACAGGATGTGAAATTTTTTTCTAATGACATATTTCATATCCAACAGAATTAAACACTCATAATATCCTAAACCAGAAAATTTGACAGTTCCTTAACGCACGAAACGAAAACTGTGCACCATGTCAAACGCTGGCTCCTTTAGCCCTAGTGTCCTTCTTTAGCTCAAACCTTTTAAAAGACATAACACTGTCTGCTAATTTTCAGATAGAAGTTTTTAAATTAATTTCTACAGTATCCACTAGAGAGCAGCCTCAAGTATACAATACTGTCGAAGTAATTTAAAAACTGCTTAGTAGTAGTAATGATAATGAAAATAAAATTATTGATAATAATAATGAAAATAATAATATTGATAATAATGATGCAATTAATAATAATAATAATAATAATAATAATAATAATAATAATAATAATAATAATAATAATAATAATAATAATAATAATAATAATAATAATAATAACAGCAACACAATAATAACAATAATAATAATAAAGATGATAATGGTGATGATGATACTAATACTACTACTACTAATGATAATAATAATAACAACAATAACAATAATAATAATAACGACGATGATGATGCTAATACTACTACTACTACTGATAATAATAATAATAAAAATAATAGTAACAATAGTAACCCAAAAAAACAATAATAATAATAATGATAATGGTAACAATATAGATAATAATAACTACAATAATAATAATGATAATGGTAACAATATAGATAATCAAGACACACGGCAGTGTCAGCCAAGTTCGCGCTGCACATCTGCTAGTGTATCTTTACACGAACCATTTCGGGCTACTTTCGACCCCTCCGTTTCTCAAGAACTACTTCATCTACATGCTTTAAATTTTGTAAGTCTATTAGAGTGACATAGAACACCCATAATCCTAAATTTTATGAATATATCTCTTTTAGTTTTAAAGTTATTAATATTTGAAAAGTGAAAAATATGGCGATTTTCTTATTTAGATTATACACTCACTCATCAAAATGTTTACCTACTTCTAAGTGTCTCAGAATCTTAAAATTTGGGATCAAGATACATTTCCATACACTAACTATGGGAAAAATCTAAAAAGTCCAAAAACTACATTAAAAAAGCAAGAAAAAAAGCATTTTTTTATGAGTATCTTGGCGCGATTTATAAATGGTTCGTCAAACAAAAGCGCCAAAATGCTTGTAAAACGTTGCCAAAAATAAAATACTTAAGTTTAAAATTAAATGTTTTATTGTAAGCTGTTTCAAGGCTTAGTTTGCCTTGACGGAAGATTAAAATGCTTTATCAAGACGAAATAAATAATTCGAATTCTAGAGATTGACTATGCCACCTTGTGGTGACTTAAGATATTAACCAAGTAGTTAAAATATTCTATTACTCTTTTAAGAAAAATATAGGGTAAACACGAAGAAAATTTACTTGTTTTACCTGTTTCTTTCGTCATTGATCATAAATTGCAGCGTCTCCTATTATTTATTTGAATTACGAGTAAAATCATTAAAATTAAAAATATGTCGAAGGTAGCATGGCCTATGTTATATCTGCGTTGTCAGCGTAACTGAAATCTCATGTTATGTGTGTATTAATTTGTGTCTAAATGAAAGCATAACCGTTACTTCGACTTTTCAAAAATGCATGATATCCCAACAAAAACATAAATGTGAAAAAGGAGCCAAGTTCGGTTGAAACAACGTTTGGGCAGTTTGAAGCAGCGGTGCCACCGACAAAAGAGTTGAAATCTAACAGGCTCCAAGTTCTATAGCTGTTCTGTTAACTACAGTCGTGAGAGTTTTTGAAATGTTCATTAATTTATTTTAATAACATTTCGTTAGTTCCTTTCATATCGGCTTCGGAACTGGGCAAGTTTTAATCGTCACGAAGTTACGTTCAAAAAAGTCCGACTTCCGTCAGTTAGAAATGAACTTGCCAAGTTCCGAAGCCGATATGAAAGGAACTAACGAAATGTTATTAAAATAAATTAATGAACATTTCAATAACTCTCACGACTGTAGTTAACAGAACAGCTATAGAACTTGGAGCCTGTTAGATTTCAACTCTTTTGTCGGTGGCACCGCTGCTTCAAACTGCCCAAACGTTGTTTCAACCGAACTTGGCTCCTTTTTCACATTTATGTTTTTGTTGGGATAATAACTACAATAATAACAATAACAATCTGTGACATCTGATAAACCTCTCTGCTTTTCTTTGAGGTCGGAGCGCTGCTCCTTCATTCAGAGATGTTTTTTTTTCTATTTCTTGTTGGTTCTCTAAGAATCCTTGTCGCTTTTCATGAATAAATCAGGCGGTGGCTTCCATTGAAACTGGAGTGAATTCTAACACATCTCGAATAACAACTTGGGTCCCGGATGTTTCCTGACTCTTTTTTTTCAGCGGTTTTCAAATTATGTTTTGCGATCCGTCCCTGAGGGTTCCAATGATGATTATAATGATGATAATAATAATAATTATTATGATGATAATAGTAGAGTAATAATAATAATAATACAGTTAATAATAAAAATAATAGTAGTAATAATAATAATAATAATGATATTAATAATGATGCTAATAGTAGTTGTTATAATAATGAAAATAATAATAACAATGATGCAATTAATAATAATAATAATAATAATAATAATAATAATAATAATAATAATAATAACGATGATGATGATGATAATGCTACTACTACTACTACTGATAATAATAATAATAAAAATAATAGTAACAATAGTAACCCAAAAAAACAATAATAATAATAATGACAAAGTAACCAGAATGATAATAATAATAATAACAATAACAATAATAATAATAATAACGATGATGCTGATGATACTACTACTACTACTACTGATAATAATAATAATAATAATAATAAAAAAATAGTAACCCAAAAAACAATAATAATAATAATAATAATGGTAACAATAATGATAATAATAACTACAATAATAACAATAACAATCTGTGACATCTGACAAACCTCTCTGCTTTTCTTTGAGGTCGGAGGGCTGCTCCTTCATTCAGAGATTTTTTTTTCTTCTATTTCTTGTTGGTTCTCTGAGAATCCTTGTCACTTTTCGTATGAACCCGGCGTAATGAACCCGGCGGTGGCTTCCATTGAAACTGGAATAGATTCGAACACATCTCGAGCAACAACTTGTGAAGTCTCCGGAAGTTGCCTAATTCAAGGTCCAAAGAGAAAAAAATGGGGATGTTATTCGCGTCATAA
Source organism: Uloborus plumipes (assembly GCA_038373865.1). Taxonomy (NCBI): domain Eukaryota; kingdom Metazoa; phylum Arthropoda; class Arachnida; order Araneae; family Uloboridae; genus Uloborus; species Uloborus plumipes. Next base: position 2,719 of record JAXGGA010023210.1, on the reverse strand, counting down.
CATTGTTTTTCTCCATTTTTATTAAAATACTTCCCAAGTAGCATCAACTAATCGGATTTTGCTCGGCCGATCATCGAACTCCTCGTAAACTGATCCCGTAACGCACGATGACATCGTTCCGATCAATCCGAGCACACGGTTTTCGATGAGCTACTTTTCATCGGAAAGTGACATCCTTCCGATCAACTTTCCCGATGAAAATAAGCCGAGCATCCAAAACTGATCCTAAATTCATCGGCACGGGACTGCACTGCTCGTAAATTGCTCTAAATCTCATCGTATTTCGAGCAAAACTCATCGGATTTTGTTGCTCGGATTCTGTTTGGCCGATGAGACATATTGGAGCAATTCCCGATGAGAACTCATCGAATCCGATCATCTGCCGATGAGAATTTCATCGGGTTTCGATGAATGGCCGATCATTCGCGGATGAGAAAATGCTGCTAGGGTACGATTGGCAATTTGGCTTTAAATAAAAGCTTCAGGAAGATTTGGTCTCAATCCCATAACAACGTTTGCTTCCTTGTCCGGACTCTACTATTTCTCGTTGGGGTTTTAGTGCTCCAAAATTTAGAAATTCACCCTTGATATGTACATAGTACCTGGGGACCGAGCCCGTTCGGTTAAAAAAAAAGAGGTTTGTAAACTCGTGTTTCTTTTAAAATGCGAAGTACTTATTTAGATAAACTTGAAAAGCATTTTTAAGCCTTTGGTTGCAATTACGCATTTAAAACAGCCGTAATTTGTTTTAAAAAACACAACCATATTTAACATTTTGAAGCAAAAATGGGGCACCGGTGTCCCACTGAACGAAACACCGATTTCCCATGAATATTTTACCTTTTACGCAGAAAGGGACACCACTGTTCTGTGCTGTATTACATAACCAGAAAATTATTAAAATGCTAAATATAATATTTTCCCCTTATTTTACCGTAAATTAATGCAGAGTAATGAACAAAGTATGAAAAATACGTTGATAAAAATTCTGCGTCAAAGGGTTAATCCATGCTCACCGTAAAATCACACCCAATTTCATTTCATTTGGCGCCGAAGGCGCGGGAGGGGTTGATGAGAATATATGCAGAGTCCCTGTTCTCCAACGCATTTAGTCCAGTTGGTTTTGACTTTCACTTCACTTGACACTCCAAGGTTCCCCCCGTACATACCACAACTCGTGGTTTAACCGGGATGGGGCCTTGAAGGGCGCTCTGTTCATTTTTGAACAGACCCAAGGGCCGAGCAGACTCTTGGCCCAGCATCCCCCTGAGGTATCGTTTCACTTGAATGATTTTATGACCACGAACATTTTTAACGTCCCCCATCCACCATTTATGAAGACTGTGGATCTTTGATCAGCTGGGCTTCCTCTATATGATCGGCCCGGGACCCTCCGGTTACGAGTCCGACGACTTACCGATCGAACTACAAAATCCAAAACTTTATCTAAATACAAAATTTTATCAAAATCGTTAGAGCCGTTTTCGAGATCCGAAATATATATATACAAGAATTGCTCGTCTAAAGATATTAGATGTAATTTTGTTTCGAAACTTAATATTTTAAGAATGGGTTTCATATTTATTGATTTTTTACCTGAAATATCTTACTAAACACTCTTGAGGAGGAAAAAAAGTATTTTAAAACTATAACACTTTTATACTCAATTTTGAAATCGCACTTGAAAAGTAAAGTAATCTGATTTTTATATACTGTAAGTTACCGTAAAATTCAATAGATGTCGGTGGACAATTACCACTGCTTTTATCCCATGGCTTTTGAATAAATGAAACAGCTTGTTATCTAGTGAAGCCTTGCTTTAACATTTCAAAAACAATAACAATTTAACGTTGCCAAATACCATAATTTGAACTTGCGCTGATGTGATTAAATATGAAATCCAATTGTTATAACAAAACGTGATCGCCACGGAAACGTAACAATGAAAGTAATCACAAATAAAATGGCGAAATAAAAGCTTCTCAAACTTTCAATGAAGGCACAAAAAAAAACGGGGTTTTTTGTGAAAACTCGCGTTTTTACAGAAAAAACGCCGACGTAGATGAACTCAGAAACCAAAACTCTATCTAAATACAAAATTTTATCGAAATCGTTAGAGCCGTTTTCGAGATCCGAAAAATAAATAAATAAATAAATAAATAAATAAATATATAAATACATATACAAGAATTGCTCGTTTAAAGATATTAGATGTGTATGCTGTGTGTATGCATGTTAAAATGTCTTTGCAGATAGACTTATTTTATCTATTTAAAATATATTTCTTTCATGTAATCCCTTTTTTATTTGTTTATACCACATTATTTCAATTATTTTAAATGCAGAAACATTTTGCACTTTTTTTTCTTTAAATATTTGCTACAAACTTAATTTTTGTTCAATATGATTCATAGCTTTTTTTATTAAACTATGATAGTTAATCATTCTTACTATCATTCTTATTACATTGAACTCTCACTTATACACCGCCTCATTTATGCACCTTTTTCACTTATGGTCCCAGCACATTCCATAGCAAAATAATGATAGTATCATTCGTTTATGCGTCGCTCTATAGATACATATTTCACTTATGCGCCGAATTTTCCCTAAAATTTAAATTTTTTTATTTATTTGCTTTAAGAAATAAGCATTTTTCTTCACTTTCCTCTTAAATCTTTCGCCTTTATTGCTCACGAAAGGCATTTTTTCCGCATGA
>JAXGGA010023209.1:0-13808 GCA_038373865.1 Uloborus plumipes | reverse complement strand
TTTGCTCAATCAGTCAATTAGATTCAAATAAAGGTAATGTATCTGCATTACTTTTTTTTGTGAAGTTTTTTCTTTCTGGTTAGTATTCGTTGTCTTTAGTTCTAAAAAACATGCTTTTCTTATTTTAGTACTTTGGAAATTTCTTAAGAGTCCGTAACCCTATAATAGGGTTATCGTCGTTGATTTAAATCACGTCGATAAAGATCACCTTGATCGGTTTGAATAAAGATGATTTTTTTTTGACAAAAGCAATTGAATAAAATCATTCAATTATATAATTTTTTTTTTTTGAAATGTTTGTAAATCTTTGATCTTGATGAATCGGTGAAAAGTCGAATGCTGCTGCAACGTCATGAAGCGTAGCAAATAAAGGTTGATATAACGTTAAAAATGTCATTGATGTAGCGTTTCAGTATCGTTGACAAACCGTGACAAGCAACTGTTCTGCAACCGTTGCATTACCGAAATGCAACTTGACAAATTATCGCTCTTTTTACGTTACAAGTAACGTTATGTCAACTCTTCGGGAAAACGTGATGTAACGAGATTATGCTACTTGGGTATATATATCAGAAAATCTATTAGTCATACCTTTTGCCCATTTCCATTGTGATTCCTGAAGAAAGGATAGAACGCTCCTAATTGCATCCATCGCTTGCACATTTCTGGTGTTGTATCTCCATTGAAGCCACAAACGTCAGCCCCAATCTACATTCGAGAAAACAAAATTGAAGAGATATTCTTTGGTTTTAGTTAGTAATGCACCGCTATAGTATGTTAGTTATATTTCAGAGATGGCACCATTGAAATCGGATAATTAAATACAGAGTTTCATTGTCATCATCTGTGAAGTACCTGACATCATGTGCATGTATGTGTCAAAATATTATACTTGTTCAATTCAACTCAACAATCCCAATGGTTGATATTTATCGCATTAGCCCATTTGTACTGTAAGTATCAAAAATTTTAAATTTCGAAAAGTAAAAAATAAATAGTTTAAAAAACTAAAAAGACACGCTTTGTTGCTATATTAGCTGAAAAGTAAAAAATAATATTTTAATGCAAAGTTTGTTCAGCAACTAGAAGACTGGCCAAACAAATAACTTTATTGTTACCAAAGTGTGGGGAACTCTCCCTTTTCTGTCTTGGCAAGGATTCTGCATCATTGTAAAACGCTAACGACTAGCTAACGATGAAAAATTTAAGTTCTCTAATGCCAAGCTCCCCCCCTCAACATAAACTGCCCCACGCTTGGAAAGAACAATAAACAATATTTTATTTCCCCTTTATGAAGAGGTACTTCATCAATGATTTGCTGAACAAGTAGAAAATTTGATAGTATCTAAATTAAAAAGGAGAACTTTTCTCTAATTTATTATTGAAAAATAAACTATTGCGTCTGCATAAAGGAAAAAGAATATTGTACGTTACTCAATATATTATTCTGCCAAACACTACGTCATAGGTGTTAAATCCTTAGTGTATAATAGTCATTCAATAAGAGAAAAGAACGGAAAAATAATACTTACATACGGTATACCAAACAGATTAAATTCCAACATGCCTGGGAAAAGATAAAATAAATGAAGTAAAGCAATGTTTAATCATAAGAATATATATATAGATATATGTATTCGAATTTAACAGCATACTTTTTAGAGACGAAAATGGCACTTATTCCAAACTTTCCTCATTTCGTGTGTGATAAAAGCGTCAAATGCAAACTGCATAAATGTGTTCTATATTTCACAATAATTGACTAATAAAAAAATTCTTTGTGCTTTGAATCATCTATCAACAGTGCGGTAACATTATAATAAGTTAAATAATGCTGCATGAGTGAAAGATTAACTTCGGCCAAAGTTTGCTAATTAATGTAAATATAACCTGAAATTGATAGTGTTTGAGAATTTTGGCAAAGCTTACAGAAAAAAAAGCATAGTAAGAAATTTAGACGAAGAGAACGTCCTGTTGAATATGAGTTTTTAGAAAGTTACTTTCAGTGGAACCAATCAGGGTAAGAGGACTACATTTACCACTATGTTCTAATCTCTTATTTAAGTGCATCTTTAAGAAGTTCCGGAGAACAAATGTTAACAGCGCAATGAGAAACAGTATAAAAAGATAATTTTCATTTCAGGCGTAAGATCGATTTGGAATGGTGATCTAATAAATGAGTTGTTTTGAATCAAAACCAGTTCAGTCCATTTCTAAAAATCCATAGTTCAGAAAGGCGGGCCAATGGATTTTGAAGTCACTCATGTCGTCCACAAATATGTACTTGTCCTCAAAACTAGCTGTCGCTCGCTGGTATTTCTAATTTCACATTAGCTACCAGTTTTTTTTTTTTTTTTTTTTTTTTTGGCTCTCTTCGCTGTATAAGAGGATTTTTGCCTCCAACTCGACTACTTTCGTATTCCATGCTGATGAGAGCAGAAAAAGCTCGAAACAGCTGTCCACGGATTGAAATGGTCGAGTTGGCGGTGTAATGCTTGTTTCTGCCTTAGCCCTTGCTTAGGGGTGGTTGCTTACTGCTTTATACCACTTAATATTCCCTTTTTATCGAGATCTAGTGGTTTTTGATCTATAGTCTTTAAGCCGGTAAAGCAGATTTTAAACTTACAATCGAGCCCGCATATTAGCGTATCGGTTAAAAGAATATCTGTCTTATAGTGCGCTTTCAATGCACTAAGTCATTTTAATGCATTATTTTCATCCCCGGAAATAGAATGTTCCGCTTATTAGAATCTGCTTTCGTAGCAAAACGGCTATTCCATTAAGCAGGTTCGGCTGTACACTTTTAATTAAAACTATTTTTCATAAACAACTGACTAAACGGGTTATCATGCTAAATAACTCAATTTAAATTGGCAAACCCAAACAGTTGAAAATTGCAAATTTGAAACCATTGTTAAAAATTTCAAAGCGAAAGAAGTATTTTGTGGAATATGTCTTACCTATGATAGATCTATGCATGTCTGGCCAAATGCTCCTGTTATCCCCGAGCCAGTGACCGACAAACTGACCGCTAGAGGGGAAAGTGGACCTCGAAATGACCACGGATCTCGTTCCTGTCGCTTGCACAGCCGCCCTGAAAGACACATTCGATTTAACAGCTGCTTCGGAGACATTGTGAAATTTGAGTATTTTGACGCGATTTACTAGGAGAAAAGGTTTGCCATTACTTGATGGTTGGAATGCTTTGACTCCATCCGTACAAACTGTGGACATCGTAGTGCTTGAAAAACGTACCAGTGTCATGGTTCACCATGTGTTCACTTTCCATGCAGAGAGTCATTGTGGATAATCGTGGAGTGCCGCTGCTATTCACTAAAAGTAAAGAGAAGTCAATTCTTTGTTAATAATCTATATTCAAAGATTCTGGCACTGCTTTAAAGAAATAAATACCATATTCTTCAACTTCTCATCTACATTCCAAGATTCTGGAAATTATTGCAAAAGTGACTTACGCAATAAGTCGAAATATTTCGAGGAAAATTGGATGATCGAAAAATTCCATAAGCATAAATAAAACTGTTTATTTGTGTGTATGCATGTGTGTGTTCCTCATACAAATCCATTGGTTTCATACCAGTTTTACAAAATTTGATACAGAGGTCTTTTGATGCTCAGGAATCTACATTGTGCTGTTTTCGGTTCCTCATGGGAGGGGGGACATTGTGCTGTTTTCGGTTCCTCATGGGAGGGGGGGGGGCAAGAAAACCTATTAAGAGCTTTCCTTATTCAAATCCACAGTTTGGATCGGATAGATTTTTTTTTTGCATAATCAAGTTTATATGCAAAACTTCTTTGTCAAGGAAGGAAAGGCTTTAAGGTTCGGTAGTGTAGCATGAGTCACTAGTATTTGTAACGTACAAAAGCAACTAAAAATAGTTTGGTGGCGTTTAAAATCATGCTGTTAACACCCATTACGATTTTTTTTAAATCACGAAAGCATATCTGACGGCTTTTTAAAAATGTCATAACCGAAAATTTTCCGAATTAGCTGTCTCGCGTTTGGGGACTTTTCGAATCATGTGAAAAATCTCTATAAAGTGAAGTTTTCCGAGACTAGTAGTAACAAGGAGTCTAAAATGAGTAGCACTCACCGAAGAATAAATTTTCATTCAATTCAAACAAACATTGCATGGCAGGAAGGGAACTTACATGGGTTGTATGGTGGGTCATCTCTAGCACTGGCGGGGCATTTGAGGCTCCAGCATTTCTCAGGAGGAGGAGGATTCCAAGAGGGATCGCAGTAGAAAGGATTGTCGGAGTTTGTCTCAAAACTCGCCGGTTCATTCATGTCCTGTAAATAAACAATTAAACTTGCCCTCTTTTATCTCCCATCTTTTTTAACTAGTTGTTGCGCTTTGTTTCATAGATCATGTTTATGTGCATTTTAAGGTAATCTTGGAGTTAATATTCCTTTTAAAAAATTATTTTTTCCATCTAATCTAACGCATCTTGTTGATCCTTTAAGGACCATTATTGCATGTAAAAGTTCAAAAAGTTTAGTTTTATTTTATGAATTATCAAATAAAAATAATTTTTAAATTATGCTTTATTTCACGTTATTGGGACATCAGAATCTTAATATTATAGCAATTTTTTTTTTTTTTTTTTTTTTTTAAGCAACGTAAACTTTACTATCAATATTCTACTTCTGGTCTTCAGTAGGTTAGCAGTGTCATTGGGAGCTGACAGGTCTAAAGGTTTTACTAAACTTATAAAATTGCTATATTTTGCTAGATTCTGTATTTATAATTATGCATGCTAATATAATAATTTGCCCTATGCTTAGTTGTCGATTAGAATTTTTCTTCTCCCATTCTAATAAAATGAGACTGCCACGAGAAACGACAGTTACTTTGACAGCTGTCGAAATGGAAGTAAACAAGTAGCCGCATGCCACAAACCTTCCCAATGAATGTTTTTAAAAAGGCCATCGTAAAATTTAATTTAGAAAACTCGGAAATTGAAATACAAGGAACCTTTCGAAATTAAATTTAAAAAACTAACTTTAAAAAATCATAATTTAGATTAAAATTATAGATGTATTTATTTATTCCAATGCCCTGTACGTTAATAAGCCATTCGAAAATGTTGAAAATTTCATTACTTTAGAAAAATAGGAAATACAGTGAACTCTCACTTATGCGCCGGATCAAGAGACCAACAGAAAAAGGCGCATAAGTGAGAGAGACGTATAAGTGAACAAGTCTATTCAAAGGACTAAAACGCAGCATAAGGAATGGATAAGAATGTTTCTATAGAAAAGGAACATATTATATCCGTCTGGGAACTACTGTAACGTAATTACAATGATAAAGAGAAACCAAAAATTGTAGCATACCTAATTTCAAACTATTCCCTTGAAAACGATGCATATTTGCTAATTGTCCCTCTCCGAACTCTGGTTCTTGACGAAAAAATGCTTTCCGTGAGCAATAAAGGCGACAATTTAAAGAGAGAAGTGAAAAAAAAATGCTTATTTTTTAAAGAAAATAAAATAATTTTCTCGCATTTTAGGGAAAATTCGGCGCATAAGTGAAATAAGTATCTTTACAGCGACGCATAAACGAATGATGCTATCATTATTTTGCTATGGAGTGTGCTGGGACCATTCAAAATCGTCGTATAAGTGAAAAAGGCGCATAAATGAGGCGGCGTATAAGTGAGAGTTCACTGTAACAACATTTAATAGTTCACCCCATTGCCCTAACACGTTACTTACAATCCACAGTCCGTCAAATGCTAAGGTGTCATGGTATTTTACGATGCTTTCCTTCCACCAATCGGCTGTTTCGTCTCGGAAGAAGTTTGGGAAAGCAACCATCTCAGCTGGCCACACCTACAAATATTTGACGGAAAATGACAAGTAAAAAATACGTAAATGGAAAACGAATGCTAGTTGACGAAATGAAGAAATCATAATTACTAAAATTCAAATTTTCTTTGCGGGATATTACGAGAGTTAGGTTGTGTGTTGAAACAGATTAATACATTTGCGCATAAAGATAAAAGCATACAATGCAACGTTGAAAAGCACAAATGCGCTGGAATACTATGTTCATTTTTACAAAAATTCAAATTTTCTTTGCGGGATATTACGAGAGTTAGGTTGTGTGTTGAAATAGATAAATACATTTGCGCATAAAGATAAAAGCATACAATGCAACGTTGAAAAGCACAAATGCGCTGGAATACTATGTCCATTTTTACAAAAATTCAAATTTTCTTTGCGGGATATTACGAGAGTTAGGTTGTGTGTTGAAATAGATTAATACATTCGCGCATAAAGATAAAAGCATACAATGCAACGTTGAAAAGCACAAATGCGCTGGAATACTATGTTCATTTTTACAAAAATTCAAATTTTCTTTGCGGGATATTACGAGAGTTAGGTTGTGTGTTGAAACAGATTAATACATTTGCGCATAAAGATAAAAGCATACAATGCAACGTTGAAAAGCACAAATTCGCTGGAATACTATGTCTATGCATACATAAGCTCATATTTTTGCATTAAAAAGGCGTTCCTTGTAACGCGAAAGCACGTGTCTGCAGTATTCCTGCGCATTTGTGCTTTTCAACGTTGCATTACATACTTTTAGGTGAGGTATTGTTCCATTTACTTAGTAAGTTCTTGCTAAAAAAAATTCAAACAGAAGATTCGGGGCCGTGGTAGCCCGATCATTAAGGCGTCGAACTCGTAACCGGAGGGACCCGGGTTCGATCCCCAGCCGATCAAAGATCCACCGTCTTGATTAATGGTGGCTGGGGGACGTTAAAAATGTCGTGGTCACAAAGTCCTCCAAGTGAAACGATACCTCTGGGGGTGCTGGACCAAGGGTTTGCTCGACCTTTGGTTCTGGTTCAAAAAGCACAGAGCGCTCTTCAGGGCCCTATCCCGGTTAAACCACGAGATGTGGTAGGTACGGGGGACTTTGGAGTGTGTGAAGGTGAAGCAGAAGATTCTGACATATGAAATGTATAATAACAAACTGATTGCTTCACTCTAACGAATACGTCAACTTACTCTTCCGTAGACAGCTGTTTCATTTCTCACGTGTTCCGGGAACATTTCAGGGGGCCAACTTGGTGATCGCTCCACATACACCTTTTTCTTAACGCCCTGCTCGTAAACATCATAGTTGGAAGCAGCAGGAATGGCCGGGTCCTAGAACAGAAAAATAATGCAAAAAAAAAAAAATATCAGAACTCCATTTTCTGGAAAGAAAAGTTAATTATTTTTTTGAAAATACTTTTCAAAAAGTCGTAATTGTGAACGAGGTCAAGTGAAGCTTTTGAATTTAGCACAAAAAGCTGGTAGTTCTGAGACTTACGAGGATAATGATCCATTTAAGTCCATAATCTTTTTTGGTCTCGGCAATAAACTGGGGGAGATCTGCAAACCTTTGCTTGTCATAAGTAAAATCTTTATTTCCTTCAAAGTGGTCGATGTCCAAGTACTGCACCTCCTGAAATAAAAAAATAAAACTGTTTTTTACTATTTATACAACTTTCAGTAGTATTTGTAGTTATGCAGAACGAAAATAATCGCATCGGAAGGTATTTGAAAAAAATAAAGAAATATTATAAAGTTGGCTCGGTTTAGTTAAAATAACTAGAAACATGAGATAAATGGAAACAAAATGCACTATCACACTTGTGGGGATTTTAAAAACCAAACAATTGGTAAGTGACAACTTTGCAACGTACAGAATATGTTTTGAGATTTACGGGTGTTTGTAAACAGTTGTGTAGTTGTGTCACAAATTGTTTGAAATGTGAAATGGCACTGTTAAAAAAGTTATTCTCCAAAGTTAAGCTAACAATTTTCTTTTAGCAGAAATAAAAATTCAGAATAAGTCATTTCAAATTTTTCTCATGTGGAATTGGTACTACAAGCATTTGGTTATTAACCTTCTCTACTACTTTTGCTGTGGAACTCAAGTGTTTCAATTTTCTCCACACAGGTTGCGCCGAGGGATAAATGAGAAACTATAAGTTTTTTATACTTCAAATCTTTTTTCTTTTTTTTTTTTGAAGTCAATAAACATTTAATGTTTATGTAAAAACACTCTTGTGTGAGTCTTACGTACATTTAGCGTGCATTTTAATTGTTTTTAAGATTTTTCTTTTCGAATGACAAAGTTAAATTAAGAGGTCTCATGCGGCAAGCGGTTGGCAGGCTGAATATCGCTGCTGTCTAAAGCTCTAAATTAAGTCTATGTATTACGGTTTTTGATTTACATCAACATCACGGGAAAAAATCTCAGATGTATAAGAAGCAACTCTCATACCCTCATAGAATAAATGGAAACACGCTGAAAATTTTGTTATTCCTAAGAACATTCACCCACCTGCACGATGCCAGCACTTCTCGTCCTGTTTATCGCCGTTTTCACATTTTCCAGATTGTTGTATCCGTATCGAGAGAGTTGAAATCCGAGTGCCCAGTAAGGCGGCATTACCGGCCTCCCCACGAGCTGCAAATGAAAACAAAGTATTTTGAAACGAAGAGTACCTCTTTCATTGCATTTCCACGGGGAACGCATTACGAAATATAAAGCTGGAACAAAAAAAAAACTTTCTTTCAACTTTATATTGCATAACATTTTCTACTCTTCAACGAAATTTTGTATCTAATCAATTTCAGGTTGGAAAAAAATTTCTTGTGATACTAGTTTTTTTTTTTTTTCTCTCTCTCTCCCCTTTTTTCCTACTTCTTATATGTCAATAGAGTCAAAACTATTAACTAACACTAATTATGTGCTGCACTTCAGATGCCCAATTATATGTGTTATTGGTGTTGTGCTTCAGTTCTGTACCTTAGAACCAGACTAACGTAAGTCCATTTTTGTAACTTTTCAGGAGAAGGGAAAATCGATTGCCGAATACATGCAAAAGATGGGACTCGCGCTCTTCTAATGCTGCTAAATAATTGGAAGGAATTTGTTTTGTAGAATACCGTTCTCATGGGTCGATGCAGAATGAGATTCTACATACAAAACACTAATAAAGTGAAAATGGCCATTTTTGGACTTACGTCCTTCTGGTTCTGAGGTACAGAGTTTATCAATTGAATCTATCAGTTAAATTCGTCAGTGCTTACAAGCAGCGTAAAACAAGCGCTAGGTATATATATTGCTTGTATTTCACTAAAAACATGACGTTTCGACTTGAATTACAGATTTCTCAGAAAGTCAGTAGACTATTTTTATACTGGAGTAGAAATAACACAAAAAAGGCAAATCCTAACTTTCAGCTCATGGAAGTTAGTTCATATTTTTTTGCGTCACAGGCTGTGAAAGAAAAAAGAATACAACGAGAAACACGATTAGCATTGACATTTCTAATGCTGCGCTATCGTGCGTTGGAGCTGAGTTGAATTTCCACGTGCTCGTCAGCATATACGTTATACATGCAATAAAACCTGTTAAGTTGATCACTTTTGTAACTTGACCACCAGTTTAAATGGACTGCTTTCGTCAGGAACGGAAATAATCTTATAGGAAAACCTTTGAAACCTGACCACCTCTCTTTCTTCACTACCTGTTTATCTTGACCAGTAATGTACACTGACTTTGACTTGGAGTATTGTAAAAAACCCTTTGAAAGTTGACCGCTTGGTTATTTTTCAAAACTTAATTGAAGTATTTTATTTTATTATTATCATTCTTTATTTTATTTATTTATTTTGAAAAATAAATTTCAAAAATATTTTTTACAGATGAAACAGCAGCATAAATCTTATCTAAACCCAAAATGCACCAAACTTCAATGCGTAATTATTTTGTTGAAAAATCATGGTAACAAATGTATACGAGAAAAAAAGAAAACCTAAAATTTAATTTATTTTTGACTGGTTAGGAATTTTTAGGAGTTGTTAATATCAAGTAAGCAACTTTTCATAAACAATAAGACTTTTTTTTGATCGATTTACTTTAATCTCTAAAACTATTGAAACAGAATTTTTATTTTTTTAAAGCACTGTCAAGCAACGAAAGAGAGTTTAGTACTCAAGTATTTCAATTACTTAAAAAATGAATGCATGATGCAGGCCCGTCATTTAGGGGGGGGCAATTACCTCCCCCCCCCGGCTTTGAGAAATCAATGTATTTACATATAAAGGGGCGTGGTTTTTGCTGTTTTCCGATGAAATTGCATTGTGTTTGCACCCTTTGCCCCCCCCCCCCTGGAAAAACTTGAAACGACGTCCCTGGCATGATGCAAAAATAACAAAAAATAGTTTTGTTTTTTCATTACAACCACAAGTTGACTACCAAAGTACTGCACCGCAAGTAATCAACTTCTACTGGTTTCACTTACACTGGTTTCACTGTACATGGTTTGCCTCATACATGGAGTGAATAGGGTTTTTTTCCTGTTTTTTCAACATAATTTCTATTTGATTTTTAAAAATCATTAAAATGAATAAGTAAAATATGAAATGAATGAGTAAATAAATAAATGAAATAATTATTGCATAAATACATGCATTAATTAATGATTAAATAAATGAATGAATGAACAAATAAACCTATAAAAGAATACGTAAATGATGCAATAGAGGAATGAATAAAGGGTGGAAATTATTTTACTTTACCAAGCATGCACTGGGCAAATTATACTACCCAATCCAATCATATCCAATATTAAGTAAATTAATTCAGCCTTGAACATTAGTAGGGAAAAAACTTTTTCATTTTATAACAACCGAAGTTGTACTTGCTATAGCACAATGCATTACAGTATGAGCATCAAACATTAATAATGGCTTGTATTGTCATCATACCCAGACCATGATCTTTGGCACAAACTATTTTCAGATTCCAATCAACTCAATTCTAAAACAAATAGTTTAAATATTGCCATGATTGTGGCGCGACGAATTGAGTAAAATATTTTATCATTTCGATTTGCATTTTACTGAGTTGGTATACAGAAGTGATTTGAATTTTTCGGTTATCAGCTCAACTTGAACCGTATTTACACGTTTGTCCCTCTCATTCTTTTGTCTGTTACAACCAAAAAAAGAGGGGAGAGGGGAAAATGTGAAATGGATTAAAGTTCTGAAAATATATCTAGTTAACCCATGATTGCCTGACATTTTTTTCCAAAGATATTTTGTATACTGGTTACAAACAGTGTTTAATGGACAGAAAAAATAATTAAAAAAATATTATGTAAAAAATAATTTTTTTATTAAGGAAAGAAAAATCGTCCCTTAAAAGTTACGATAGACCCCAGAGGGTACATACTTTTTTTACTAATTTTTTTTTTTCTGCGTACGATATAGTATTTAAAAAGACATTTTATAATAAGAAATAAAATCAGCAATTAACATAAACTGCGAAGCCGGGAATAATTTTGAAAACTTTTTTTCTCGAGATTGTGAACGATGCCATCTATATATATAAAAGAAAGTCGTGTTAGTTACACTACTTTATAACTCAAGAACGGCTGTACCGATATAGCTAACAATTGGTGGGTAGGCAGCTTAGAGCCAGGAGACGGACATAGGCTATAATTTATGTGTGTCAGTTACATAAATAGAAAAACTGTCTTATTGACTAAGCCTTTTTACTAAGCCTTTTTTGACACCTCCATGGCTGAGCGACATAAAGCACACGTTCTAGCAGCTTCCGGTGCGCAGAAAACAGGTAGTAAGTTAGCGGTGCGTTGAGTGTTATTTGACTTTTTTGTGAAGTAAATTACAAACAAACGCGTTATTTCCTTTAAAATATATGTGACTAGCTGACCCGGCGAACTCTGTTCCGCCTTAAAGGCAACAAATAAGAAAATTTTTGAATTTATTAAGTTTTTTATTATTAGAAAATACAAAAAAAATTAAGTACCTACATTAATCATTCATTATTATTTCTGTATTTTAGTACATAGGTTGCACTTCACTAAGGTACCTTCTCATGCTCGACATTTTTTGTTTTATTATCAGGCGCAAAAAGAAACAACGCAGATGGTCTTCCGACCCGTAAACATGCCACATACACTGGCGGAAAAAAAAATCCCAACACCAAGAAAGACTTGTGTTAGATAAACGAAATTTGGTTGGCGTGTTTATACAACTGAAAGATGACATCAATTGAAATTTCGTGTTCCGTGTATAAGTGTGGCGCAGCTGGCGTCACTCAGAACATGCAAATAAGGCTTGTTTTAAAAGCGTGTTGTGAAGCACGTGTGTATTATTTTTCCGTGAAATTGGACGAATTGCGTTCATGTTAGCCAGGAATACCTTTTAAGAAGACGAAGAAGCCATTATCAACAGCTCACCGAGTTTAAACAAGGTTGTACAAATTGGCTACGAGAAGGTGGATTTTCATTTCGCGATATTGCAGAAAGACTTGGGTGGGAATGTTTCCACCATGCACGGGCGTCGTTGGCGGGGGGACGAGGGGGACATGTCCCCCCCCAATATTTTGAAATCATCAGAAAACCCCCTCAATATTAAAATAATAATTTTGAAAAAACAAAATCGGGACTTTCATTTCTAAATCAAAATTAAATTAGAACTCCAATCTAAACTAAAATAACAAGAACTTCCGTATCTACTTGAAAGACAGTCTTAGTTATTTTCCCATGCAGCTGTCTCGGGCTTTTGGTGCAATTAGCATTGTTATTGGAGCAATCATTTTTTTTCTACAAACCCAACGTAGTAAGACAAGGCCATGGTAGTAAGATCCAATTCCTCCCTTAACAATAGAGACTCTCCCTTTTCCTACCCCACCCCCTCCCTCCCCGCTCGGACAGGGACAGTAATAAATAAATCTTAGAGGGGGTTTCTTGTGTTTTCCTTGGTTAGGTCACTTGATCCTTGAAGGGCTTTTAAAATTGAGATCGAATCTGTTCTCTCTCGAAGATGTAATGGCTTTGCGAAGATGTGGTCTAGGTCATGCTGGGGGGAAGCAGTCGGTTGAGTCCAGCAGCTGACGCCCCCTCCCTTCCTCCCCCTCTAAGAATTACACCTCTTCTGATAACGACACCCATCCCTCTTTTCCTACCAACTCATTTGAGGAGGAAAACTGACACTGTCCAGCTGCATCACAATGGACACTAAAAAATCTCTCTGCCCACCCGTAGGGTATCCCCAGAGAGGAAAGGGCTTTAAATACTTTTGAGGGGCATTAATGTGTCCACCTGTTTTGCCAAATGATGGGACAAGAAATTTTTTCGCAGAATAGCCGAGAGAAGGATCTTCCTTCGTAAAAAGCTAAAAAGCAACTCCTTTCATAAAGCATGGTGCTATCTTTCGGTATAGTTAGTTCGGCATATCCTATCCAGTAAAGAGTATCATATTTGGAGGAAATAAATCATGTAAGTTTTACTCATTTTCTTGTTTTTGTTATAACATAAAAAAGATATAACAAATGTCTTGTATGCCTTTACCGGTAAGAGTGAGCACACGGAGCGATTTTTAAGACATCAGTACCACAAATTGCTTATGCATTGAAGGAAATACTAATGTGCCCTCAAGAGTGAATCTGGGAAATTTTCAAGGGAAAGGCAATTGGTTTTTATAACTTACTTTTTATTATGTATACAGGTTCGCAAATATTAATCACAAAGGTTTCAGACTTGAATTCTAAATATTTCCGAGGGAGAGCCCCAAATCTCCCTTTACTGTTACAATTTCAAAAAAAGTTTCGGAGGAGAACCCCCGCAATTCCCTTTTCTTAAAACAATCAGATATGATCTATAATTGTGCTTTTAAAATTTTAATTTCCAAAAGTATCCAGAGAAGCGCCCCGAACCTCTTCAACTACTACCATTGCCAAAAT